>JAUTXW010002825.1:942500-1089411 GCA_030620095.1 Kuschelorhynchus macadamiae | reverse complement strand
AAATGCAGATTTTTTCTCCTCTACCATCCCTGACTATGTCGTTTATTAACTGCAATATAGCGTAGACCACCGCTTGAAAAACAGTTCTGTGTTTTCCCAACAGAAAGGCCTCTACGACACCACGGTCCAGTAAAACCGTAACTTTTTTAAATATATAGTAAAATCGAAATGGAAATCAGTTGATTGTGTCTAAAAGAACCAGTATACGAAGAATCGGTAAATTTCCTTTACGCGAAACATCCCTCGTTAAAATCCTTTTTTTCTTTATCACACTTAATGTGCACACAATTTGAAATTAATCTAATAAGCAGTTTTTTCAAGCTGATTTTTTAAATATTTTAGATTTTCCGAAATATTACCAGATTATCTCGATACTACCGTTAATTTTTGACTAAAATTTGAAGTCAATTCTGATAAGTAGTTTTTAAGCTATGCTGCGTACTGAGAGACAGACAGACAAATCGACAGACGGACAGAATTGATAAAACATGTTTTTTGGATTTAGGGACGCTAAAATGTGAAGATATGTAAAGCCTCAGATTTTTCACGATTACAGACATTTTATTTGGCTTCCATTTTGTTCCACCATCTTAAATTATTATCACAGTTTTACTAGTTCCTATTTATACCACAATTAGTTATGGCACACAATTTGAAATCAGTCCATTAAATAGTTTTTCAGGCAGAATTTTTAATTTTTTATTATGTGCCATTTTGTTCCGCCATCTTGGATTCCTACAAAAATTTCCCTAGTTGATTCCTAGATAATAATTAATTTTTGTCTAAAATTTGAGATAAATTAGATAAGAAATTTTTAAGTAATATTTTTTTAGACATTTCATTAGGCCGTCAGTTTGCTTTGCCACCTTTGATTTTTACCAAAATATTACCAGGTCATCCCCATATAACCCCTAATTTTTGACCAAAATTCAATCGGGTAAGTAGTTTTTTAGCTATGCCACAAATAGACAGATCGACCAACCGACATACAGACCGACTGAATTGAAAAAACATGTTTTTTGGCATCTAGGGACCCTGAAACGTAAAAATGCGAAAGAATCTCGGAGGGTGATTTTTTTATGATTACAATACTTCTCTTTTTCGAGGAAAGTAAAAATACTTTAATGTGGATTGTCTTTTCCGATATTTTATGAATAGTGTATAATAATTAAATTTTTTTATTGGCTTATTTTTATAATCACTTTAGATGCATCAGAAAGAACTTAGGGTTATCTTTCTAAGACGACCCTAAGTTCTTTCCTGAATATTTTCTTACAAACTACCAAGGCCACTTTCTCGGAATATATTGGCCTATAGAAAAGATCAAAAACGGTTTGGGGACAAGAAGCTTATGAAAGAACAAAATAAATGGGTTTTTTTTAGTCCACAATGTAGGTATTATAGAAATTTAAGGGAGGATAAAGCGATAAAGGGAATTAGGCGGTCTCTCGTATTTGTCATTTCTTTTAAATGTATTCAGATTATTTGTTGCGTTTAAATGACTGCAATCTATCATTTTTTTCGTTTCTAAGTTACAAACAAACTAACAGATTTTAAAATTCTCAAATCAATTCTTTTCTATTATTTAACGTTTCTCCCTTACCATTAGCGCACTGATGAGTCCTGACAGGATGAAAGAATTTGTACAACTACTATTTCAAAAAGATTTTATTAAAATTGTATTCCTAAGATACGCAATTAGAATGAAACAAATATTTGAGGTAAAGGCACACTAGCCGAATTACTAAGAGTATACTCGGCAGCAATCTTATACAACAATTATATAAAAATATGTACATGTATGAACGTCACTGATTTTCTCAAGTTGCTGATATATATACCGGGTGTCCGGGAAAATGTGGGAGATCTCTCGGACTCAGATAGAACATTAAAAAATAAGAGGACAAGTTCCCATAAATTTTTTTCCTAGCGGCCCTCCCTAGGGAGATACGGCCCCCTAAAGAACCCCACTGGAAATCGGTTTTTCTAGAATAACTTTTAAACGACTCAATATAATTTAACGAAAATTTAATATGATAGACAGTAGTAAGGACCTCTCAAAACACTCCCTTAAAACATAATTAGCTTGTTTAGTTTACCAGGGACGGACTAGATTGTACATTTTAACGCTCAAATTTTTAACACCCTGTATGATAAGGAGTTAAAAAAAATAAATTTGGATACCTTGAACATTAAGCTAAAGAAAAGGTACTCTTGTTCATTGTCGATAAAATGAACCGTTTTCGAGAAAAAAAATAATAAAAGTATTAATGTTTTATTATTGTTTATTTATCAGTATTAAAGAATGCACTTTTTTACAAACGTTGCTATGGTACGAAATAAATAATCTCGCATTGACGTGTGCATTTGAAATCTTCTTGACACGTTGATCTTTTTGTACCTACTTCGATATTAATTTATTAAATTTTGAATACCTTGGTAAATTTAATTCGATAATGGGATACACATTTAGTGAGTATGCAGATATGCATCTTATGTACGGACTTGCATCTTGCAATGCTTATGAAGCAAGAAGGTTGTATGGAGAAAGATATCCTAATCGCAATATTCCAAATGAGAAAACATTTCAGCGAATTGACCAACGTCTAAGAGAAACTGGTGGGCAATTCTCAATTAATAAGGTAACATTATTGACGTTCATTAATTATTTTTAGGAAGTTTTGGGAAAAGGAGTACTGATGCTGGTGTGAGGAGAACAGTACGTACGGTGCAATTGGAGGAAGATATTTTGGATACTGTAGCTGATACTCCCTCAATAAGCACTCGAATATTAGCCGCGCAGCTTCATGTGTCAAAAAGTACAGTTGCTGAAGTACTTAAAGAACAGTTGTTATACCCTTATCATCTGCAAAAAGTGCATCAACTACTTCCTGAAGATTTTCCTCGAAGAATCCAGTTCGCAAACTGGTTGTTAGATCAACAACGAACAAACCCAAACTTCATTAGCATTATTCTTTTTACAGATGAAGCAGGATTTACCAAAGATGGTATTGTAAATTTACATAACTCGCATGTATGGGCTGATGAAAACCCTCATGCCACTGTCGTTCATCATCATCAACATCAGTTTCAATCCATTAATGTTTGGGCAGGAATAATCGGCAATTTTTTCATTGGACCATGCGTATTACCGGCACGATTGAATGGTGAACTTTATTTAGAGTTCCTTCAGAACGCTTTTCTAGATTCAATAGAGCATTTGCCACTTGAAACCCGCCAAAGGATGCATTTTATGCATGATGGAGCCCCACCCCATTTTAGCGTTGCTGTACGGGACCACCTAAATAACGTCTATGGAAACCGTTGGATAGGCAGAGGAGGTCCCATTGCCTGGCCTCCACGGTCTCCCGACCTAACGCCAATGGATTTCTACCTGTGGGGTCATCTCAAAACCTTGGTGTATTCCTCTCCGGTTGCTACTAGGGAGGAACTTTTACAGAGAATCACGTTTCATTGCGATATGATAAGGAACAATGCTGGGTTGTTGTGGCGAGTACAGCAGTCCTCTATTCGTCGTGCCCGCGAGTGCATCACAAATCACGGAGCACATGTTGAACCCACTCATGAAGTTTTTAATTGACTTTTTTCTATTTAGCGTATTAGGTTGTTCAGGATCAAAACATATTTAATACTCCCAAAGTTGTATTCTTTTATTATTTTTTTTTCTCGAAAACGGTTCATTTTATCGACAATGAACAAGAGCACCTTTTCTTTAGCTTAATGTTCAAGGTATCCAAATTTATTTTTTTTAACTCCTTATCATACAGGGTGTTAAAAATTTGAGCGTTAAAATGTATAATCTAGTCCGTCCCTGGTAAACTAAACAAGCTAATTATGTTTTAAGGGAAGCATTTTGAGAGGTCCTTACTACTGTTTATCATATTAAATTTTCGTTAAATTATATTGAGTCGTTTAAAAGTTATTCTAGAAAAACCGATTTCCAGTGGGGTCCTTTAGGGGGCCGTATCTCCGTAGGGAGGGCCGCTAGGAAAAAAATTTATGGGAACTTGTCATCTTATTTTTTAATGTTCTATCTGAGTCCGAGAGATCTCCCACATTTTCCCGGACACCCTGTATAAAATATATCATAAATTAGACGGAAATGTAAAATTTATACGAAAATACTAAAAAAAAATTACGTATTCGACTGTTTTTTAAATCATTTTTAAAATTCTATAGACCGGCAAAAATTATTTAATATGTAAAAAATAAACTAAATTTGACGAATTTCTGAAGTTTAAATCACCTTTTTTTTTTAAATTCAAGAAAGCCACTTCCCTGAAGAATTTGAAAATGTTTTTTAAGAATTAATTAGACTTTTAGTAAGTGCGCTGTGCATATATGTATAATAATATATTTAAAAGCCCATATTTGATAAGTTTTGATATATTGCTAATTATACGAATAATAGGTCACAAAATAACGACAAAAATCACAGTATAATTATTTATAAATAACAATTTATAAAAAACCACAATATTATTATGCTCATTAAAAAATATAAGCATTTTGTTTTAAAACTGTTTCTTGTCTTTTAAAGATGAAATTGTCTTTAGATTTTAGAAGAACGTTTAGAAATTATCACTTTCTTTTATAAGTGTGCTGAAAATATATATATATATATATATATATATATATATATATATATATATATATATATATATATATATATATATATATATATATATATATATATATATATATATATATATATATATATATATATATATATATATATATATATATATATATATATATATATATATATATATATATATATATATATATATATATATATATATATATTGATACAAATTCATAAATATGCTGATCAGAATGGACAATCAAAATTTACTTTCATAATTATATCGATTAATAAAAACATGATAATTTTCTACTTTACTTCATTTGTGGGAATATTGTATAATTATTAATTTTTTGTTTCTAAAACGTTGACCACCCGGTATGATTGTTAGTGATTTTTAAAAACCTTAAGCATGAACAAGCAATTTCCTTGACGTTAAGATATACATATATACATATGTTTCATTTAAAATAAGTGAGATTTTCCCTATTATAAAATTTTTTCAACCACTTTGTAGATGTGATACAAAATCAATAATTTCTATAAAAAAACTTATGCGTTACAGAATTCAATCAAAATAAACCTCGCGGTTCTAACTATAACCGCTTAGAAATTATTTACCTTCAAAATCGATCACTCTCGGTTGGGACACCCTGTATATAGATTTGTTAAATGTGGTCAGATTATTTGATTCGTTTAGAATGATAAACAAAATTTTGTTTTTGGCGCTTTCGCAAATGAATAAAAATATCTAACTTTAAATTGATGAAAACAAATATTTATATTTATGAAAATTATATATCTCAACATGTAGACTAGTCTGTCCACAGAATGCCTGATATGTAATATAAAGGATATTTATTTAAACAAAACTAAAAATGTTCATAATTATAAATATTGGTTTCAATCAATTTAAAGTCAGATATTTTTATTTAGTAGCAAAAGCCAAAAAAGAAATTTTGTTTAATAATGAATATATTGTTACAGTTAATATATGTGCAATCCCGGGAGCCCCCTACCAGCTCAAACCGGATCGCGAGAGATTAGATAAAGATTTAGCATATATAGTTTATTTGTCATTACTGTCAACCAACCTAAAACTGTATTTTTTAAATCATAAAGAATAAAATTGATAAATAATTTTTTTAAGCGACGCAGTGGAACGCCACAGATCGAGTCAGAAATAGTCATTAGAAAGAGACAAACAGATAAACATTCGGGAACTGACACAGCCCAAGTAGTTATTTTTATAAGAGGTGTTGATGAAGAATTTGTAGTGACAAAGGAATTACTGGCTTTACGGCCGCTAAAAGGGACCACTACTGGAAAAGATATTTTTGCCGAGGTGCAAATAACTTTTGAGCAATAAAGTTTGCAGTGGTGTAAATTAGTTGGAGTGTGCACAGATAGCGCGCCTTGAATGGTCGGTTCACGAAATGGTTTTATCGGAATTCTGAAAGAAAGAGCAACCGCTATGAATGTGTAAAAATGTAATTTAATAATTCTGCATTGCATTTTTCACCAAAAAAACTTGTGGTCTAAGTGCATTCACCTGAAGAACGTTATGGATGTGGTAGTAACTACCATCAATTTCATTAGATTCCGCGGTCTTTACCATCGCCAGTTTAAAGCATTTTTCAGAACAGGATTATGTGACATACTATTGCGAAGTAGGTGGCTAAGCAAAGGTAAAATGCTAAAAAGAGTTTTTGACCTTAGAAAAGCAATAGCTGATTTTATGGAAACAAAAGAGAAAACATTGCCGCAAATTTGTGATCCAACATTGTGACTTGGCATTCCTGGTAGACATCACAGGATACTACTGCAACATGAAGCTTCAAAAAGAAGGGAATTGGTAAATCAGCTGTACAGTCATCTTAAAGCTTTTCAAAACAAAATTCGCTTGTGGGAAACACAAATGACTGTTTTTATTTTTTAACATTATCCCGTCACGAAAACATTTAATACGGTCACTATGCTGACGAACTGAAATTACTGTCAGAGCAATTCACTGATCGGTTTTCTGATTTTAAGAATACGGATAGCACTTTTACCATTTGTAGGTGAAACGGAGCATCTTCCACATTACACTTACAAGGATTTGCAAAAAAATTGTTGATCGTGCTTCAAGAAGACTTATAGTTAAAGTCTAAATTTGATGATGTGGTACTAAGCGAAGTTTACAAAACATACCTTTCCGAAGAAAAGTGTCCACAGCTGAGAGTTTTCGCACGAAAAATAATTTGTACATTCGGTAGCACGTATAAATGTGAGCAGCTTTTTTCAATCAGGAAAATTAATAAAAATAAGCATCGTACTTGGCTTACATATGTTAATTTAGAAAACATCTTGAGCCTATGTACTCGTGATATTGACCCCAGTATTGATCATCTTGTTTCTCAACTTCAAACTCAAGTCTCTCATTAATTTTCATTTGATTTTCCTATCTGTTTTTGTTGCTTGTTTTCTATATATTTGCTTATGGTATTGTAATTAATAAATAAAAAAAGTGTAAAAATTTGTTTAGGGCTTTTTTATTCACTACTACCTATTTATTCCTTACCTACGGCCCGAGACTTAATTAAGACCCGAAATTACACTCTCGGCTAAGCAAAGGTTGCCCATACCTTTTATAGTGCTCCGAGGTAGTAAAAATATCTGAACAAAACATTTCTAGCTTGAAAAAGAACAATCGATTTATTATTAAAAATCTTGTTGGAGGCAATTTCAGATATTATACATGTTATGTTTCGTCGGAGTGGGATATACAAATTTACAGTCAAACACATCGGCTCACTTATTGAAAAACATTACGGCGAATGGTCGGTGGTGCGAAAATTTTTCTGTCGATGTGCATTTAGAACAAATAAATTAATCAAACCTGGTCCTGTCACGGGTAAAAACACTTATCCCAAATATCTATTTCTGTTTTTAGTTTGACTGATACCCGTTTGCGCTCTAATTTTGTTACTTTTTTATATACCAGAAATATCGAAGATCTACGCCCCTAAATCTAATCTTGCAAGACATTAATCTAGACTATTTTTGGTGCAAATTTGAAATTTATAGATTTGACGGTTCTCAAGTTATAGTTATAGAGCCCACAAATTTTGTTTAAATACACATATCCCCACGGACATCATATTTTCTTTTCCAAAAATATGTTTTGAGTGCTCTATGGAACGTCGAAAAAACTCGACTTAAGTGTTTCGAAAATATTTCCGATTACAATACTTCCAAAAATCTTTTTTGGCTTTTTTGCAACTGAATAAAAATATTTAACTTTAAATTAATTGAAGCAAATATTTAATAAAATTACATATCTCAACATGTAGACTAGTGTGTCTACGGAATATTTCGATACATATATAAACAATATTATTTAAACAAGTATAATAAATTATATCATTTACCTCAAGTTTTTATAGACACATAGTAGTTGTATAAATACTTTCATCCTATCGGGGCTCATCAGTGCGCCGATTGTAAGAGAGAAACATCAAATAAAAGAAAAGAACTGATTTCAAAATTTTAAAATTTGTCAATTTGACATGTAACCTAGATATGAAAAAAATGATAGTTTGTAGCCATCTATAATGTTATTTTTAAATGTCTTCAAGTTATTTGTTGCGTTTAGATTAATAAAGAAAAATTTCCTTTGGCTTTTACGCAACTGAATAAAAATATTTAACTTTAAATTAATTGAAGCACATATTTAATAAAATTACATATCTTAACATGTAGACTAGTCTGTCTATGGAATGTTTCGATACATATATAAACAATATTATTTAAACAAGCATAAGAAATTATATCATTTAACTTAAGTTTTTATAGACACATAGTAGTTGTACAAATACTTTCATCCTATTGGGACTCATCAGTGCGCCGATTGTAAGAGAGAAACATCAAATAACTATAAAAGAACTGATTTCAAAATTTTAAAATGTGTCAATTTGTTTGACATGTAACCTAGATATGAAAAAAATGATCCATCTATAATGTTATTTTTAAATGTGTTCAGGTTATTTGTTGCGTTTAGATTGACAAACAAAAATCTTTTTGGCTTTTTCCCAACTGAATAAAAATATTTAACTTTAAATTAATTGAAGCAAATATATAATAAAATAAATAAATTGCTTAAATAATATTGTTTATATATGTATCGAAACATTCCGTAGACAGACTTGTCTACATCCTTAGATATGTAATTTTATTAAATATTTGCTTCAATTAATTTAAAGTTCAATATTTTTATTTAGTTCCGAAAAAGCCAAAAAAGATTTTTGTTTGTCAATCTAAATGCAACAAATAATCTGAACACATTTAAAAATACAATCCTTCCCTTATATAATAGATCATATAATGTCTTAACTATATATCAGTGGCTTACTTAAAATGTCTTCTTGGGGGAACTTACTTAAGTTAAGAACTTTCTTAAACCGGGTGTAAAATAAGAATATGCAAATTTAAAAGAAAAACGAAATATTCCGAAAATTTACGAAAACAATTTTTAGTTTTTGTTTGCAATATTACTACAATTCTTAGTAAAATTGCAAAAAAAGAGGTTTGCAAATCATAAAATAGATTTTGTTTGAACATACAACATTATTTGAATGTGTCTCCTTTGTCAAAAATCATTAGTAATTTATTACTATATAGGGTGCAAATTTATCCATGTCTAAAACTCTAAGATGTGCAAACATGTAGAAAAAAAGATACTAAAAGGTTCCGGAACATTATAACGAATTTGACTTTGTTATAAAAATGGCCAGTGAGGTAGTAGTGAGAAGTTCGGAAATATTAAATAGGTCGCAGCATAAAAAAAAAACGTTTTGTAGATTTTCCTAAAATGTATTAAGATTTTCCGAAAGTTTATTAAGTTGCATAATTGATATTAGTAGTACTTAGTATACCATATACTAAATTAGTTATAAAAACCTCTAGAAATGTACGAAGTGTATAAAAAAAAATCGAAAAAAATATTAATATTTTAAAACCCGTTTCTCGAAAACGGAAGATTTGAAGAACCCCTATGACTTTTTTTTTGTGATAAATCGCCTCACAAAGTTATCAACATGATTTAATTACATCTTGTATAATTTGGTTAACTAAAAAAATCATAAGAATTAGAAAACGAAACATTAGAACGATTTCTTAAAAGACTAAAAACTAAAAAAAAAACAATTTAGTTTACATATATACAAAATTGTTTAAAACTTTTGCGATATATTCTCTTATTCTTTACTTAAAGCGGCCTCCAGATCTATCATGGCTTTCGATAGATTTCCTTTGAGTGCACAAGAAGCTTGTGCCTAGACCAGACATGCTTAATTATATTTAAGCGATTTTGGGAGCAATTTTATTCTGTTCATATTACTTGCCTCTAAAAACTTATTAACATTGTTGGCTTTCTGTCATTCTCATGAAGTAGAAGAAGTATTTCGGCTCTATAGATTTGCTCATTTATTGTTCTATTGGTCAAAAAAATCATTACGCATTATCATTGCTCAAACATTTATCTCCCTTCTAAAATGCTTCCTGAGGTGCCTTGTTTTTTTCGCGTTCATTTTTAGACATTTTTGAATATAATTTCGCATACGGTTACTACGATTAGTATCAGAAAAAACTAAAACGCGCCGTGTAAAAACTCATTTAATGGAATTTTCTATATATTATATTCTATTAGTATTTTACTTCTTGACATATATTGTTGATTTCCAGAGTCCAGTCATCTTAGAACACTGATAGTGCAAACTACTTGGATCTGGTGGCTGAGAATCCGTCCATTTTGAAATACACACATACAAATACCCAAAGGTATTAAGGAATGCAAAGTAAATTTGTATTAAATTTATAATAATACTAATAATAATAATTATTATTATAAAATACCATTATTGGTAATATATTTATTTTTAAAAACATTATTTACGTAGTCTATAAAAAATAAAATATGCCCTTTTTTGTTTTCTTCCACAAAAAGGAGGTTTTATTCCTACATATGGAATTTTACCGAATATTTAAATATTTTATTGGACCTTAATTTTATTTTGCCATATAGGATTCGCACTAACAATTTACAAGTATATCGCTGTTTAACACTTGAGTTTTGTGCAAAATTTCAGGTCAATTAGATTAGTAGTTTTATGGTACTGAACTTTAAAACATTTCATTAGGCCGCCATTTTGTTCCCCCATAAAAGATGTTTGCAAAAATTTTACCATTTTATATATACACACTTATTCTTGCGCAAATTTTAAAGTCCGTTTTATAAGTAATTTCTTAATAATGTTATTTTTTATATTTTGAGGGGCCGCCATTTTGGTCTGCCTTATTGGATTTGTATCAAAATGTAATAATTGTATCCCCTTATGATTCTAAATTTTTTGCCAATCTGTTAAATAGCCTTTTTGCTATACCGCGAAAAGAGGGACAGACAGACCGATTAGACTGATGGAAATGGGAGAACGTGTTGTTCGGGGTCCAGGGGTCCAAAAAAGCTTAAAAAATATGTAAACCCCGGGGTATGGGTTCAGTGAAATGGCTATTATTCTACGTAATTTTTTCACACCCAACCTTGCAGACATCACAATTATTTTTTTAAATATCGTTTTCGTATTTTAGGGTTTCTTAAACATCGAAAAAAACTTAACTTACTTTTTTCGATAACAATACTTTCCCTATATATCCAATGTAGCTTAGTAATACAAGATTGGAGTTGTTATTCTCGGAAGTAAAAATATCAAAACAAAGAATTTGTAGCTTGAAATAAAACAATCGATTTATTATTAAAAAACTAAACGGTAATATTAAATCCATTATGGATGAGAAAAGAATGCTGTTAGAGGCAATTCCAGACGTCATACAAGTTACGTCCGTCCTAGTGGGATATAAAACTTTACAACCTCACACATCCGCTCGCTAATTGAAAAACATTACGGCAAATGGCCAGTGGGGCGAAAGTTTTTCTGTCGATGTGGATTCAGGACGCACCAATAAATTAATTAAAACTTGTCCTGTCACGGGCCGTAATAACGTAACTCGGACCCATATTGTGTTTTACCCCTTTCGGCAATAAAAACAGATTAAGCTCTCTCTTCCAATTAATCGGAAAGTCAGGTTTTCGCCGTCACTACGAATTTTCTGCCCTTCGCGTTTTAATAGGTGTTAACGGAAAACTGACTATATATACAGGGTTCCCTTGTATTTTCTGTGTCTTAATAGATGATATTACATGACAAATAAAAAATCGAATTTGGCCATTTCTCCTGACTTAAAAAATACAGTACTATCATAAAGTCTTACACAAATTCTACTAAAAAAATTAACAATTTTTGAGGGAGAAATTTAAAACACGTAAAATTATTTAATAAATTATGCTATTTACCCGAGTGCCCATGCAAAGGAGGGTAATGTGCTGTATTTAAGTACGTATGTTCCCATTCTTTCTTATCCCCTAAAAGCCAAACGTCTAGACCAATTTTCATAAGTGACATTTAAATGATTAGTGTTTTTAAATATGCGTGTTTAGAAAAATCAGAAGAAGTGCGTCATTTGTCCAACATAAAAACAAATATTTCGATAACTCATCATGATTCAGTGTGTCCCACCGGAACTGAATCGATCCATATGGAACTATAATTGGCAATTAGTGTGGGGTGATGGTTTATGTTTTTGCGAATATCGAATAGAAAATGTATAGCATGTTTTTGCCACATTCTCCGTTTAATGCTAAATAAGGTGAGATTTTTAAAATGGGTGATTTCCATTTGCGAAAAAAATGATATTTGATAATTTTTGCAATTTAATTCTTATTTTTATTTTTTTAACACCCGGTACCAATAATTATGAAAATTGCACACCAAATCTGTAAATAGGTCTTTGCTTACAAAATGTAAAAAATAAAAGTTTCCGCATAGGAAAAATTGGAAGATATGTTTCGGCCTGCAAACGTCATTTTGGACAAAAAATAACAAAAAAGGTGGGATAGGTATAGGATAATGTTGAACTTTGCGGTCTTCGCGACTCTGTGTCAATTTTTCGAGAAACTTTGAATGCCGCAAACAGAATTGTGCCAGATTGTTTCGTTCCCGAGATACAGAGTGAAATAGAAATTTTGCGCTTTTGGGGGTGGTATCATATTTCGGACACCCTGTCATATAAAGAGAAGGTAAAAACTGCTGTGGATAGATATTTTTACGTAGAGTCCAGTGCTGTAGTCGAAATTTTTTTTAGACAAACCGTTTTTGAGATATAGCCCAAACTTAGTATTTTTTAAATGGGACACCCTGTATTTTTTGGTTCCAAAAAATTTGCCTTTTTTTTCTCTTTAAAATGATGTTTCACACTATGCACTTTTGACGTAAACTAAGCCTTATAAACGCAATATTAAAAGAAAAACGTAAGTTGGCCATGGAAATATGGCATGGAAACAAAAATCAAAACTATTTGTTTCTTAAATATATCAAATATTGCCGTGTTTATCCTCTTATCATACGAGTTACCAATAATTCCAACAGGTAAATTAATAGATATTAAGAAGAAATGAATAATTTTGAAAATAGTCATAAGTATGATATGATGGTTTGTTTTATTGAATGTCATTTTTTCAATTCCACTTTGAGTTATGGACTATTTCCAAAAGCTTTTTTTATATCGTAGATATCCAGAAAGGCCTCAGCCACACAAGGCAATTTTTCGCCGAATTAAATTAAATTTAATTAATGATGGATCATTTTCAAAGCACAGGGCTAAAACATATAATAAACGAAATCACGAGAACAATGAGATTGTTGTATTAGCAAGTATTCAGGCCAATCACGCGAATTCATGTAGGCATATTCAGGAAACAGTGGGGGTGTCAAAATCACAAACGCAAAGGATATTAAGAAAACATAAATATAAGCCTTATAA
The DNA here is from genome assembly GCA_030620095.1 of Kuschelorhynchus macadamiae. Lineage (NCBI taxonomy): Eukaryota > Metazoa > Arthropoda > Insecta > Coleoptera > Curculionidae > Kuschelorhynchus > Kuschelorhynchus macadamiae. The sequence continues at coordinate 1,075,889 of JAUTXW010002825.1, read as the reverse complement.
AGTAAATGTAGTACAACAATTGCATCCTGGAGATGCAGAAAGGCGTCTAAATTTTTGTAACTGGTATCTTCAAAAAACCCAACGACGAAGCCTATATAAGTTGTAGTGGTATTTTTAACAGGCATAATAATAGGCACTGGTATACGGAAAACCAATTTTTAACAAGAGAACGTCAGCAGCAAGGAAGGTTTGGGTTTAGCGTCGCTTGCTTTATATTGGGAACAAAGATTACATTCCAAATTTACAATAATAATTCAACAGCAGATAGATATCTAGCAATTTTAAATCAAATATTACCGGATTTATTGGATAACTTGCCTCTAGCAAATCTGCACAATATTTACTTTCAGCAGGACGGTGCTCCTGCCCACAATGCGCAAATTATAAGGCCATTTCTATTTGAAAATTTTCACGATCGCTGGATTGGTACAAATGGACCAGTAAGGTGGCCTGCTAGGTCGCCAGACCTCTCAATATTAGATTTTTTCGTTTGGTCTTACTTAAAAAACAAAATTTACCTGAATCCAGTCAATACGATGGAGCAGCTGCAAAATGCAACCATTCAGGTATTTAGATCATTGGAAGATAGACCTATGATGAATGCTCTAAGAAGAATTCGCACTGTGTGCCAATTATGTGTTCGTGAGGGTGCGGCCATTTTGAACAGTTTTTCTAGTTATGTAGAATTTGTTTAGTATTGTGATTAAGTTTATCAAGATTATTAAGTTTTTTATTTCATAGTAAAAAAATGGTTATTAATTTTTTATGTTGTTTAATTTTGCTTCTGGACACTTTTAATATCTACCCATATTTCCATGGCCAACTTACGTTTTTCTTTTAATATAGCGTTTATAAGGTTTAGTTTACGTCAAAAGTGCATAGTATGATACATCATTTTAAAGCGAAAAAAAAGGCGAATTTTTTGGAATAAAAAAATACAGGGTGTCCCATTTAAAAAATACTAAGTTTGGGCTATATCTCAAAAACGGATTGTCTAAAAATTTGTGCGATTACAGCACTGGATTCTACGTAAAAATATCTATCCATAGCAGTTTTTATCTTTTCTCTATCTGATAGGGTGTCCGAAATATGATACCACCCCCAAAAGCGCAAAATCTCTATTTCACCCTGTATCTCGGGAACGAAACGATGTGGCACAATTCTGTTTGCGGCATTCAAAGTTTCTCGAAAAAGTAACACAGGGTCGCGAAAACCGCAAAGTTATATCTCTGCTGGTTTCCGAGAAACCCTGTGATTACAAGCAATCTGGGACACAGTGTACATAAAATATGCCTAGAATTTTACGTAGAATACAAAAATAAAATGATATACGGGGTGTTCCACTTAAAATAAGCAAGTTTACATTTACTTCCGTTATAATCGGAAGTACCGCCATCTTGAAAATATTTTAGCTGGATGGCTCGACAATACTACAGTTCCAAATTTCAGGTTTTTCCTAATTATAGTTCTTTCATTATGAATATTTATTTTTTAATATTTTTGTCATACTGGCGCCACAATATGGCCAATGGCTGAACTAATTATGATGTGTGTCTGGTTTAGCAGTTGGCTACAATGTAGCGCCACGATAGACTGTGAGAAATAATATTAATATAACAGATTGGCGATCGATGACTCAACAGTTGCGTGGGCTACTGCCACAAGTTGGCTTCCTAGGGCACTGGTCGAACTCTTGGTCCTGAATTTCTGATCATTCTGATCATTGTTTTAAATTAGGAATAATATTTTATCTCGTTGTAAGGTTTCCAAAAGTCCCCTCACACGTATTATTTCCGCTTACGTGCACAACTTTTTCTTTTAAATTTTTCCGGAAACTCCTCTACCTATGCACCAAAACGACATACATTCCCAATATTATGTGGTACTGGTACAGACAGGCAACAAACTAGGAATCTTCAACTATGTACCACGTGCCATATTTTCTAGGTCAAAAAAATACTATGATTTAAAATAATTTATTGTTCGAGTAATTACAAGCTGAAATATAGTTTCCAATGCAGCTGATTTCTGATGAACCTAAAAGCAGAAACACAAAATGTAATATAAGAAAAACTACTTTTCTAAGAATCACCTGCATAGTATAAAAATTATTTTTTTTAATAAACAAAGTTTTATTAACACAAACATCACTATTATTTTTATTATATCTGTTGCTATTATTTTGCTTAAAAGGTGACAAAGTGCTACTTCAAAAACATATACATTCTAACACCATAATAAACTTAATTGTCCCCTTAGTTGACTGAAATAATATTGTATTCTTGCATTATTATTTATTGCATGAGTAAACAGACAATTAAATATCCCAAAGGATAAAAGAATTTTAAATTTATGTTTTCCAAATTTATTGCTCTAAATAAAAGAAATAATGAACAGCTATGTGAACTTAAACATTAAGAAACATTTTGTGAAGTTATAGGTGCAATATGTTTTTTTTTATTTAAAACTCCATAAAATTAGCTCCCAGTGGTGTTCGTAGATTTATCCCGTTAGCATGAATTCTAGTTTCTGCTTTTGTGTTTGCATTTCGAATAATTTTTGTTTTATTTGTGCCGATATTTTGTGTTATATACATTTGTTTTTACAGCAAAGATTGGTGAAATTTTAGGCCTGTCTAGACCCAAACGACAACGCACACATGAACTAGGCCAACCCATAAAGAATCAGAAATTGCGTTAAGCTTATCTTACCGAAAATAAAGAGAAATCATTTATCGATAGGCCTACTGAGCTTTCAACCTTCAACTCCTTCGTATGAGTCAAATACTGATGAGTCAAATGGGGATGAAAGAACTTTAGAACATTTTTCACATCCTCATGACTCAAATATTGATGCTAATCTTACAAGATCTGATACAAAGTAAAGTAGTAATCTCGGCTATACTGTTTTTCCGACTTAAAAAAATTAAATTCAGTACTGATCATACATTTTATGTATTAGATAACTCACCAGTGGCTAGTTACGGATGATCTACTACTTTATGTAGTAGCAGAAACACATGCGTAACGGACAAAGGAATTTCTTTGGGAAAATACTAGAAACAATCAATAGTTTTAGTTGAAAAACTCACCAAATATTTAGATAGCGTAGCAATCGAAAAGTTGCATAAAAAAAGAGAAGTTTTATTTATTTCGATCCAGTTTAAAGAATAAATGGTGGAGCAAGACAGTAGAAGGGAAAAAAGAAAAGAAAAGCGTAAAACAATAGCCGTGTATAACCAAAATATATCTGGTAGAGAGTAGTAGAGTTTTGATTAAAAAAAAAACAGTTGAAGAGGTGCTAGAACATATTTTGCTATCCAAAACAAGGAAAATATGTGAAGCGCAATATCCGACATTTTAAGATGGTGCTGTGAGCGACAATGAAGATGCGCTACTTGTGTTTTTCTTCACAGAAAAATTTAGGATTTTATCACCTTTGACGCTTTGGGCACATTATTCTATGCTGAAGACTATGCTCAACGTTAAAAATAATATCGACATTAGCAAATTTCACAAGCTAATTGCCCTGTTGAAAAGGAGAACGAAGGATATAAGTCAAAAAAGGACAAGATCCTGGCTGGTGACCAGGTTGATGAATTTTTAATTGATTCCCCGGGACAACCAGTTTTTAATGTTGAAGGTGTAGCAGATGCCTGTAGAAGTAAGGAGTTGCTTGAGTTGAGAAAGCTTGGAAACGGCCGTTGACAGCTTGCGATGAGTCATCACTAGTAGTTAATTTGTGTAGTTAACTGTTATTTGTAAATTCGTTTACTGCGTGTTTTTTGCATTCGTTTTATTAAATAAATTAGAATATTAGCAGTTTTTAACTATTTCTGTACATATTTGTGTCAGTGCTATTAGTTTTGAGACTAGTGCTATAAAACTTTCGTCAAAATAGAAGTCTATGGTAGTGAAGTTAAGACTTTTCAAAGAATTTTTAATTTTGAACAATGGAAGGAAACTATCCGGAAGGCCCTAAGGTTCATTTTTTTGGTTCCCAAAGGACGAAGAAAGTCGAAAGAAATGGCTTCATGCAATAAAAAGAGAAAGGTTTACTCCATCAAAAGTATTCATAGCATAATATAACTGTTTGCTTTACTGCCCTTACCTCTTCAGTAACTCAACCATTCCTATTTATGTGGTCCCAGTTATTATTTAATTTTAATGGAAAGTACAGGTTGAAAAAGTAATAAAAAGTCTCATGAAAAGATGTATATTTCAACTCGACTAGATCAGCATCATACCCATTTTGCCAACTTTATTGTGAAAGGTAATTATAAAAGGTTTGATGTTTATAATGATTATATATACGTTTATACCTCTGCACACTGCCATTGAGACAAATCCCACTTCCACAATCTGAGCCTTACGATCAGAACACCCCATTTTGAAACCCATTTATTTCAAAAGTAATAGAAATATTGTCTAAATAATTCACTTTTCACGACTTGGGCTGTGTGTGAGCTGGGTGAAAATTGAAATCTCTCGTAACCATAGTATCCTTAATACATGATACATTAACAAAATTCTCGATGATTGCAGATTCTGATAACAAGAATAGAATCAATATAAATTTTATGTAAATTTGGTTTAATTATTATTCTTCTATTTTAATAAAATCTTATTATTATCTTAAGTTGTATGCATCTATGTATATATTTGTGTATCTGTTAATTAGTCTATGAATAAAAGTGTGATAAAAATGAAGATATTGTTTCATTTTGTTAAAGATATTTGGTATGGTAGTTCATCATAATAAATAATAGGATATTACTTCAGATTAAGAAAATCCTTCCTCTGACAGGAAAGAAAGAAGGTTTTAGGAAAACTAGCAGATTCATTAAAAAAACTAATTGTTTCTCTTTTCAACTAATTTTACAAAAGCAGGTTTTGTTGTGTTATGTTTTCTACACATTGGAATTAAAGTAAATTTTTTAGACAAAGCTACATATTAAACAGAGAAAAAAGCACTGTTTACTTCGTTAGAAAATGTTTATATCACACGTGTGTTAAAAAAATTTCAACACTGTAGTATTTGAAAGATGGTAAGTAAAAAAAGCAAAAGCCTACTTTTAATCTATTTAAAGTAATTACTCAATTTTTCAATACTAGTATTGAAAAGTAAATAAAGTTCTACTGAGGACTCTTTGTGGATGTAAGAAAAATAGTTTACTATTTTTCTTATGACCAGCTTATTTGCAAACTTTTACTTTCAACATTTATGTAATATACTATTAGACTTCTATAGAGAGGTATTCTGTATTACTAAAGTTTTCGAATGCTAATTTATAAAATTACTTTTGTCCCATAAACTGGTGGGAAGGGTTTGAATTTACTACCTCTGAGAACACGGATTTAACACAGGCTATATTATATTTACATAACTGACTAAAAGTACTTTTTATAATTAAAGACAAGATAAAGGTTTATTTAAATATTTTATTATATATAACGTTGTTGTTGTAGGCACTATGACAAAAAACATATTTTACAGTTTTTTATTTCCACTTAAAAATGGTATTTAGTTAAATAAAAAAAATATATGTATAATAGTCTCCCTTAGGCCATCATTACTTCCTCCAATAAATCCACGCTTATCAAGCCACAACAGCGAGAGTAACGATAGCATTTCGGTTTTTTGCAAATATTCCCATTGGTTTTGTGTTCTTGCCTCCATCGCATTATGCCATTGTTTCTTACTGAAAATAATTAAAAAAAGCTAGAGGCAACAGATAGATATTCATTAGTCTGCAAATGTCAGATCGGAAATAGTCAATGACAATATTCAGATATTCCTACAGGCAGTAATTAATAATTGTCCTATATTTGTCAAAAAAATATTCATAAATTTCTGTACAATGAAAACACTTGAATAAATCACTCTTTTAATATTTTTAAGTTAATAAACCATACAATTCTTAGTTTGACTTCTGAAATGGTTAATTACAATCCAGATCTTACTAGTGAGTTTACAAAAACATCATTCCATATGACCTAGTTCAAATTAGCTGCCAAGGGCGTCCGTAACAAAGTTCAGACACAAGAGCGTGGTGTACCTTTAATATATAAGTTCAGCAAGTAGAGAACATTTTCCAAATAAAAATTATGGACGGCCTTGGTAATTGCATTCAATAGAATAGCAGTGACATTACTGATACGCAATTTTTTTAAATGACGTGTATAATCGATGATTACCCCAACCACCTATAAAACATTATATCCAACACCCACTAAGCTAAAAATCTTCACGTTGAGATGTCCAGTGGCAAAATATAAAGAAAATTAATCCGTTTCATGATGTTTGTGGTAAATAACTTTTTGACATATTATTTATATATATACATACATAGAACAGAATTAGTACCTAAAACACAATACACTTTTTAAAGCACAATAAAAGTTACGAATTAATATACCCAATGAATGAATAATTATTAAAAATAAAATATATGTTACCTGTGAGTTGTTTATATAACGAAGGTGGGAATCTTATATTTATCATACATGACAGACAGGACAGAACCAAAATTCTTGGAAGTCAAACGGTTCTTCCTTGCGACTAAACAGGTTTCATTTGATAATTGGCTTACTGTTTTCTGGCTTATTTCAGAAAATTTTTCTTCCGTATATCGATTTCTGCCAAACTATCATCTATGGTTTTTATCCCATCTTTTACGGATATATTATGGTATGCAAATATTAGCAATCTAGCCATATGATGACACAATAGACCTGTAGAGCATTTGCACATACATTCCTCAATGTCATTCATCAAATTTAATCTGCAAGTAACACATTCAAAAATATATTATTGACAAAGTATATTAAAATCAGTAATATTTTTTTCAAAATTAAATACTGTTTTAACACATTAAATATTTTTTACAATATGAATATGTACCTAAAATGTATAAGGACCGATTACCTCAACCTTCTAAACACGATCTCTGTTATACTTGCTCTTGAATGCTCTTGCATTCCCTCTGATTATAGAACATTCTCCATCAAAACCGTGGCTTTCTCAGGGTTTGAATCTACAACGATTCCATCTTCTTTGCAAAGGCTTATTGTTCTTTGCAAAAAGCTTATTGTTGAGAATCTAATAACTGATTTCATTGCTGTAATAATCTAAAAAGCAAAAAAGGAATCAGCCAAAATACACATATATGTATTATGGTTATTTAAGTAAAAATCAAGCTATTTTATTCGAAATCGACAATATACACTTGTAGCTATTCGTAAGTATAATTACATGTAACAAACACTAAAAAATCACTTGAAAAATTAGGAAAAAAGAACTTATTTTACGAATAATCAATGTAAATCGAAAACTCTATAAATAATAAAAAAATTATAGCCGAAAAATTTTTTGGACATGGTGATGTGAATACATTCTAAATTAGAGCTTCAAGAAACCCGTCCCGACAAGTTTCTAAGGAAGTATCTAGAACTGTCGCATGAACTTATACACGTTACTGAACATACTGTCTACGAAACAAATTGATTATTTAATACTGTAAATTGTACTAATTTAAATATTCATCTAAATATAAATAAATAAATTTGTTCAATTTAACCCTTTTTTAATTATGTGTTGCTAAGATATATTTTAGTCCCTTGGGATTACATGAATCTCTTTACTGCCTATTAGGCGGGACTAAAGGATATACTTTAGTCCCGAAAGTACAGAAAAAGTTATTTTGCCTTTGTATATCAATTACAATATTTAAGACCTTTACTTGTTCAATAGGCATTCTTCCAAACAAACAAACTACCCTATTACGATATTCGTCGCCATAACCTAATTGGAAAACTTTTAACGTAAACCGACAAAGCTGATAAAAATGTTGTGAAGAAACATCAAAATTATATTTTTATCAGTCATATATCTGAAAAATATCAGAGGGACAACAAGGGTAGGTAAATGAGAAAGAAGTGTAGGGTGTGCTATAAAAATAAAATATGAAAGGAAACTTCATATTTTTGCCCACCTTGTCAAGACAGTTCGAGACATTGTCTAGGAGCCTGCTTTCAATAAATTCCATGCAGAAAATTGTAAAAACTTGTTCGTGTTATAGTTTATCGTTAGCACGTTTTTTATATGTAAAAATAAATGTAAGGTAAATACCCAATAGACTTGCATTTATTAGATCTAGCGAGCATGATTTAACACTTGTGTCATCGGATCTTCGCTAAAAACTCAGAATGCCGGTGATGTAACCTTTGAGTAAAACAAAAAAGGCGACTGATATGGACAGGAAAATTACTCAATTTGAATTGAATTTTGGTTACCGGCAAAACTGGGACTGTTTCTTAAGTTTTACTTCAGTGATTCTACCTCAAAAAATCTGTTATTCATGATCCGTTTACTCCAGCTTACGGTAAATACCGTATTGCTTAAAACGATTATAAAAGGAATCAAAATCGATAAAATATTATTTTAAATAGTCATTCATCCTCTTTAACAAAAATGCATGGGTAAAAAATCCGACTTTCCGTAATTGCTCAAAATGAGTCCAACATTAAGCTTGAATAAACACGATATCACTGCTATACCCAATTTATTTAAAAGACGCTATATTAAAGTAAAAATTAGGCATGTGCCTGATTGATGACCGATTCGCGCAGATCGGCGGAAGACAAGTAAGAGAAGCTTTTAGGAGGTTATTTATAATAATTTATCTTAACTTTTGCTATAAAGTTTTATCAGATTTTGTCATAACCTGTCCTAAAATATGTTTTATCATGATTTAAACTTTAATGAAGTTGTCTGGGACCTGATTGATGATGTTAATTTTCCGGGCTATCCATTACAATACAAAAAAAAGTAAGAAAATGATTTTTCTTGTTAAACAGATATGGTAAGTCCAGTTAGCTAATGGCAATATTTGGAAAATAAGTATAAATGCATGTAAACAAGTACACATATTTCCTTTACAGACATACTGGTGGGTTAAAAAAAAATCGTTTAAAAATATACTAAATATTAAAAAATCAGCTATATTTTTGCAGCTTTGACTGTTTTGAGTATCGGGTTATGTTTGATTAGAAAAAGGACACATTTTTTAATTTTAAATAAATCAAATATCCGGTTTCGGTATAACTGACAATTTCGTAAACTAGTATATTTTAAAAAAATAATATTTTTAATTCAATGTAATATTTTCGCTTCAAAGATGTATCTATTACAAGTGTTATATTAATTTAAAATTTTAAGAGTTTTGAAAGAGGGATATAATTAAATTTAACGAATCATATAAAATAAACTCCACAGTTCACTAGCACACTTGAACCAAAATAAAGACGGTTAAGTAAAAACTCTTAGGAATCTACCTTTTGATGGTCACTTGAAAAAATAATCGTAATTTTCTTTTTTAATGTGAGTTTAAGATTAGTTTTTAAGATAACCCTAGATTATTTGATTTTATCTTTAGATGAACGGAAAATTTTCTTTTTAACCGTATATCAAAAGTAATATTTTTTATGAAAATTACACCAACGATAACCAGGCCATGGAAAAGTTAATGCACAAAGTTTAAGAACTGCTAAATACCGTTATTTGTTTAATGAAATTATTTTCAAATATAAAATAATTCCTAGCGATATCGTCCTGTTTTACTCATTTTAGTGTCTTTTGGTATTTATACGAAGTATTTAATTGCTATTCCATTAATATGATTTAAGATACTGCGTTCCATTTCGTAGACAATATCTCTTCACCCAAAATGAGATTTTACAGCAATTCTTTTGTCAATGGCTTTAAAAAATTATTTTCTAAAAATCGATTTTTGGATTTTTCAGATGTCTACTGTTAAGTGAAAAAAAGTAGAATGTGTTTTTCCTTTTTCTTTTACAATATTTCTTCAACTTAAAGATGTTTTAAAATCATCCTTTCGTTAACGGCTTTCAAATATAGTTACCTAAAAACTTATTCCTAAATTTTGCAAAATATTACTATTAAAGAAGAGAAAACTTACTTTTTTTGCAATACCGCTTCAACTAAATAAGATCTTTAAGACGATTCTTTCATGAGCGGACTTTCAAAGTAATTAACAAAAAATATATTTCAAGATTTTTTTGAAATGCCACGTTTGAGTAGGTGAAAAGAGGTAAACATTTTTTTTCAACTTCTTTTCCAGTATCTCTTCAACTAAATGAGATTTTAAGATGAATTTTTTTTAATTCCACCTCTAAAGGTGTCAAAAATGCTGATCGTCGTTGTTACCTTTTTTGCAATATATCTTCCACTAAATGACATTTTAAGAGGATGATTTCGTCGATAAATTTAAAAATAACAATCAAGAGAGCGTCGTTTTCGAGTTTCCGAAAAAAAAAAGGAGTGAAAAGGACTAAAACCTACTAATAGTACATACATTTTTTGTTCTCTTATACAACAATTATTCTACTTTCCATTTTTAAAATTCCACTCACCTGTTAGCGACAAACTTATTTAATATAGCATCGAGACTAGCAGCGGCTGCCGGCAAATAAAAAGTCACGATGTGACACCATGTCAAAAACGCAGCTATTTGCCATTTTTTAAATTCAACGGATGAGACCCTCTCTATAGTGTTAAAATTGCACCAGAAAACTATAAAATATCGATTGTGAATATCTAACATGAAATAACTTCTGTGTTATCTCTTTGGTTGGTCGATTTTTTTAAAAATCGTACGTGAACTATTTGTTCATCCGCTTTTTATGAAGTGTAGACATTTATATAGGGTGAGCCAAAAAATAGTTATCCTCTTCAACCTCTTTTTTTAAGAAAACCTCGTATTACTCAATTTCAAATTTTAAAGGGTAGAAAAATTCCAGCGTGTAGCTATTGTTACCCGATATACAAAGTGGTTCTTAAGTAAATATTGTAAATTTAAGACCTGTAGAATGTGAAAAACGTTCACGTGAATGTAGTTCTGCAACCGCTATTTTTTCAGATACAAAGTTTTAATATAGATGTCTGAAAAAGTTTCATAATATCTATTATTAGTTTTTCTATGTTTACGTACATGTAGGCAGCTTTAAATATTATTAAAAAAAAAACCACCTCACCGATTGATCTTAAATTAAACTTTATGGCTAGTTTCAAAAAGAAGAAAAATAAAGATAACAGTTCAGACAAAGTTTTTTCAAAAATAATTAATATGCCTTAAGCCTGCTACGCACTATTCCATCGTTCCTTCGTCCGCATACAGTCGATCCGTCTAAATGAACGAATTGACGAATATTTCATCCATACTATTCATCAACTAAACATAAATAAGTATGAATTTAAAATTTTTAAAATTTACTGTTTATTTCTAGTTCACGTTACACCGACGTCATACAAAAGGATACTATGATGCCTATATGGAAAATGTCCTGTAATGCCGTAGGCGCCATGATACGTTTTAGCCAATCGACGGTTTTCGCCTTTTTTTTAGAGCTCCTAAAGTCGCTAATACCCCGATGTGTATTAAATTACACCGTTACCTCTTGACTTTTGATGGGAACCTTAACGTCATAACAAGGACATTATAATATCCATCTGCATCGAATCCTGCAATACTGCAGGAGCAATAATCCATTTTATTCAAATCACAATCGCGATTTCGCTCTTTTTAGACCTTATCGTGCCGCTAGACTAGCGAGCCCCATGTAGGGCAAAAGCACCAAATGGAATCACAGTAACAAATATTCCTCTGGCTAATAACCAGAGCTTAACTGAATTATACCGTACACTCTTGACTTTCAGTGGGAGCAATAATGTTAATATATTTTTATTTCACGTTACATCAACTTCATAACAATGCTTCCTACAATGCCATAGGTGCATTAATTTATTTTAGTCAAACGACCATTACAATTTCGCCCTTTTTAGAGCTTACCAAGCTGCCATAGACCACGAGCCCCGTGTAGGGTAAAGGCAAAAAATTTAATCACAGAAACAACTTCTTCGCTGGCTAATACTCCACACGCAAAGCAAATTTATCGACTTGTAAATTAAATTTTAACACACAAGCGGGAGTCGTTTCCAGCAGTAAACAAGTTAAATAAAAAGTAAAATGAATAACTGATATCCTGTTGATAATTTTAAAAGCTTAAATTGTAAAAGTCTTTTTAATAGGCTAGTTTATTATTAATGGCCTGGAAGCCGATCTTATTACTTTCGTCTCGTACGAGTCCTATTTGAAGTGTTAGCTTAATTTTAGTGTACAAGGTACACATCACTGTCCTACAGATAAGGCATATACAGGTCACTCCCGGCGGAATTTCGAATGGTGCCATAAAATAACAAAAAATTGTGGTATCTCTTTTTGCTGCGGTCCCAGGCAATCTAAATAAAATAAAGTAATTTTAGGAGATTTACTACATATACTCAACATATCGCTGTTAGTGTTATAACTATGAACAACTAAAAGTCAATATTTTGAATCGATCCTAAGAGAAAATGGTTGGTGATTAACAACAAAAAATAGAACATTTCTGTCCTTACTGTTAAAATATGTTTAACGGTTTCTATCGAGTGGCACCTGACACGGTTACCGATAGTTCTAATAGAGCATATTTTGTAAAATACAAGTCTATTAAGATCTAAAACGTTATAAAAAATATATGCTAAGATTTTTGATCATCATTTTAAAAATAATCTCTTAATATATTCCTAATTAAGTAAAGTGTACTTTTTCTTTGATCATCATTTTAAAATAATCTTTGTAAGTGTACTTTTTCTTTTAAGTAATCTAGAGGGCTGAGGTCCGGACACCTACCGATTCAAAAAATCAGTCTGTAGCCTCTCTGGAAGGATTAGCTCATAAACAAATTCATATAAATGGATGTCGAGATAATATTCAAAGTTTTTTAAGTGAATTTACAATGTCAATAGAGAAGTATCAAGAAAATTTTGTGGGTTTGTTGGTGGCAAAAGGTGGATTTAGAAGTACCATTAAGTCTAGCCTAGAGACGGGCTACTTACAGTGGGTAGTAGCTGTTGTAGATATACATTAAACACCGTTCTCTATAAACGTATTGAGAAGTGTAATGCACGTCTCGGTCTCTTGGAGAAGGTCGACGAAAAACTCAGACTGTAATTGAAGCAACCACGGCTTAATGCAAAGGTGCCTTATTCTTAAGGCTCAGGCCTTCGTGTTATGTCTAAACATAAGTTTTGGCAAATTATTTATTGAAAGGGGGCAATGAGTCCAAACTTAATTAAAATTTTCCTTTTAGTCATGAAGGTGATTGTTTTACGTCAAGACGTATCATTTTTTCAGATGAGTCAACTTTCACTACCAATAAGATAATCACTTCTCAAAATTATTCTTGGTGGAGTGTCGGTATTAATTATTAATTATTATGTATCTACAAAAGACCAATTCAAGATGGTAACTCTTTGTGGATGTATATTAAAGATGAACAAGGTAACTTGAAGTTATTATCAGAATTTTCTTCAAGAACGGTTACTTATTCAAATATATAATTAGGATAAAGTCAAAGCATATTTTTGTTTAAAATATTAGCATGTGATATTTATTACTAAATATATTTTACAAATTATATTATTATATTAATATTGTCAATTGTTTAGATGAAAAGAAAGTAGTTACAATTTCCTATTTTAACTTTACAGTTGGGTAGGTATCATTCAATAGATATGACTCTGTGGATACCATTGGAATTCATTTCAGGTATCACTCGATACGGGTCATCAAACACATCTTTAAAAGTTAGTATAGATAATTCTATTAATTGTATTTAATCTTCAATAATTTTCTCCTTGAATCAGTTCAATGGTAGCAGTTAAAGGTTTATTTGTCTAGAATCTGTTGGAATTTTAGGTTTATTTCCTTTTGGGAGAGGCACAATCAAACTCATTTTCAATAAACTCGGAAAATTTCCTGTTTCTAAGGATGTATTTATCAAATACAGGAGTGGACACCCTATCGGACAAAAAAGCTGTTTGTTTATTTTAATATTCAGGGTCTCATCACTGGACCTCTTGTCCTTTCAGCCATGCACTATATTTTGTAACTCTGATAAGGTTACTGTCTTAAAATGCAAGACATTTGTTTCCGTAAAAGCAAGATTATCGTATTTCCATTCTCGATACTATCAGATATTTCACTTATACTGCCGGCAAAGAAATTAATAAAATTTCGCAGAAAAGTCAATGGATTGTTTTTTAACTCCAATTAGATCTTTTAAAATCTTCCACATTTTTATTGCTATACCGTTTAACGTTATAACTGTTTCTTATAGCTTTGTAAACTACCCAATCAATATTTTGTGTAATTCATGGGTGTAGTTCTACCCTGTATGAAAGTGATCTTATCCAACGCATCTTGTATATTTTGATATAATATCAATAATTTTATGATCACTTAATATCTCCAACTACCTCCTTCAGGTTGTAATTGATATTATATATATATTATATAATTATATTATAATATAAGTGACGAAGTTGTATTTGTTATTTGTACTCCTTTTGTAACTACTTGTTTGCAACTGGATTATCGTTTTCGCTTTTTGCGGAACTATCGTTTTTTAACTAAACAATGTTCATGTCCAAAAGTACTGTTATATTTTGTTGCAAAAATTCGTCACTAAATGTTTCTTCCAAATAAATAAGAAAAATTACACAACTTGATCTATAGAAAATCTTATTACTAAAATACTTCGTCTGAACTTCAATTTTGTATAAAACCTGCACAACACTGTACATACATTATTGTTCCATCCGTATGTCTACTATTTGAGGTACACAAGATTGCATTATAGCCATTAATGTAAATCTTCCGGTCTTCTATACCTGTAGTAACATTTGTCTCGAAAACACTTTATTGAGAAGTTATTGTCTTATTGGTAGTAAAAGTTGACTCAATTACAGTAAGAGTTTTCCGTCACCTTTTCCAGGAGACAGAAACGTGCATTTACACTTCGCAATACGTTTATAGAGAACGGTGGTTATTGTATATCTACAACAACGACTACCTATTGTTAGCAGTCCGTCTCCAGGCGGAGTACGGTCTTCCCCAGGTGGTCCCACATCCATGTACTAGCCGGGCGTTGCGATGTTTTATTTTGATAATTATTATTATTATATATATATATATATATATATATATATATTTTTTTTTTTTTGCTTTGTGTTCTTTGACCTTTTTTTCAATATATATTTATCCTAATTTTTCTTGGTTTGAGGTCAATACATTAACATCAA
Source organism: Kuschelorhynchus macadamiae (assembly GCA_030620095.1). Classification (NCBI taxonomy): domain Eukaryota; kingdom Metazoa; phylum Arthropoda; class Insecta; order Coleoptera; family Curculionidae; genus Kuschelorhynchus; species Kuschelorhynchus macadamiae. The sequence continues at coordinate 1,060,685 of JAUTXW010002825.1, read as the reverse complement.
AATTAGTACATATTTTTAAACATATATTTTGTTTCTAAAGTGACGTTTCGACCATAGTTTTGGTCTTTTTCAAACCTAAAATTTGTTTAGCACTATTTTATTCAAGTTTATAAAATACTAAAAATTTAGGACTTACCATAGAACGTAAAATAGTTGAAATAAAAGTACACATAATCCACATATCTGACATATACTACACATATTTAATTTACATTTTAAAAATATTGTGGACGTTTATTACAGACAAATTACAAACTACTGAGCGAAAACCGTTACAGTAAAGATATATACAATTTATTTAAGTTGTTTATGTCTTTTTTATCATTTATGGCGTTTTTGTTTTTTTGAATTTCAGCCATCTCAAAAAATTCTCTTTTTTTCAACTGAGGTTCGGATTTTAATACTTTCACTTGTTCGTAGCTGAAAGTATGTTTTTTGGACATCTCATGGTGTGTTAATGCGGTGCTGTTCTTTTTATCATATTTGTGACTTTTCAGTCTATTTTCTAAGTATTGGCTTGTTTGTCCAATATAAACACCGTTACAATTATTGCAAGGGATCTGATAGACTATATTGCTTTTTTTATTAATTGGCCTTTTCGATTTTAAGTTGCTGAAGTTCTTTGATAATAAGTTATAGGCTTTGTGACTTGTCGTGATGTTATATTTTTTAAAAAGGTTTTGAAATTGCTGGGATAAACCATTTATGAAAGGCAGAGAAATGTATTTTGTATTAGGTAGATTTGATGTAATAATGGCATTTTCATAATTGTAATATTTATGTATTCTGCTTTTGAATAATTTATTTACTAATTTTTTAGGGTACTGATTTAGATTTAATGCTGCTTTAGCCTTTTTAATTGCTCGTTCTCTGAATTCAGAGTCGGACAGCTTAATTGCCCGATCTGCCAGACCAATAATTACAGATTTTTTTTGAGACATTGGGTGACAGGAGCTGAAATTTAGGTATCGAGAGGACCAAGTTTGTTTTGTGTACCATTCCGTTTCAATTTTATTTCCTATATAATGTAATGTTAGGTCTAAAAAATTGATTTTGTTGTTATCTTCGCTTTAAATTGTAAATTGTAGTCTTTTATGGTATTGATAAGTAATAATTTCTGTTTGGCCAGATGGGATTGCAGTAATACAATAACGATAAAAAAATGGTATATTAAATTCCACATTACTTAGAACAGTCTCCTCTAAATCTTCCATAACTATTTGGGCAACGACGCTTGATATAGATGCTCCCATAGCACAACCTTCTATTTGTTTATATAACTGATCTTCGTATATAAAATATGTAGAATTTAGTGTTAATTCTACTGCTTTAAGAAATTCATCTTGAGGAATATCTGTGTATTTTTTTATTTCAGACCATTTCTTTTTAATTATTCTGGTAGCCAATGAGATTGGAACGCTGGTATACAGGGAAACAACATCAAGCGATATCAGTTGGTAATTTTCCGGAATTTCTAACTGTTTTAATTTTTCTTTAAATTGATAGGAGTCCTTGATATAGTAATTATTTTTATGTACAATATTTTTTAAGATTTTTTTTAGAAAATTCGATAGTGGTGTAAACGGGGATTGAATGCATGAGACAATTGGCCGTAATGGGATATTTTCTTTATGTAGTTTAGGCAATCCGTAAATTTTGGGTGGTACACTATTGCGGATTTTTAGTTTTTTAGCAGTGTCGGGTGATATAAAAAGATTTTTTTCCCAAGAGTTAACTAATTCATTATTTCTTTTTTGATACTGGTTTGTGGAATCTTGTTTAATTTTTTTATATGTTTTAGTGTCATTTAATATTTCATTCATTTTTATGTTGTAGTTAGTAGAACTCATTAACACTGTTTTGTTTGTTTTATCGGCTTTTAGAACCTTAGAAAAGTTAACACACCATGAGATGTCCAAAAAACATACTTTCAGCTACGAACAGGTGAAAGTATTAAAATCCGAACCTCAGTTGAAAAAAAGAGAATTTTTTGAGATGGCTGAAATTCAAAAAAACAAAAACGCCATAAATGATAAAAAAGACATAAACAACCTAAATAAATTGTATATATCTTTACTGTAACAGTGTTCGCTCAGTAGTTTGTAATTTGTCTGTAATAAACGTCCACAATATTTTTAAAATGTAAATTAAATATGTGTAGTATATGTCAGATATGTGGATTATGTGTACTTTTATTTCAACTATTTTACGTTCTATGGTAAGTCCTAAATTTTTAGTATTTTATAAACTTAAAAAAAATAGTGCTAAACAAATTTTAGGTTTGAAAAAGACCAAAACTATGGTCGAAACGTCACCTTAGAAACAAAATATATGTTTAAAAATATGTACTAATTTTGTTGTTATTGTATTGACCTCAAACCAAGAAAAATTAGGATATATATATATATATATATATATATATATATATATATATATATATATATATATATATATACGGTCAACATCTTTGTTCCAGGGAAGTGTCATTTTTCTTTAAAGCGTCCCTCGTATAAGCTTATAATAAATTTATACAATTTAGATCACCGGAAAAGGAAAAAACTTATGAGATTGTATGATCAGTCTAAACTTGCTATTAACAGAGATCACGATAGTTTTCTAACTACGACACAACATAATATATTAAAAAATTAAAAAATAAGTCGCACCTTTCAAAAAATACAGGGTGTCACATGTAGGTGTTAAAAACTATATTTTCTTTGTTATTTCCGTAGATAGGTATGGTGGCAAATTGAAGTTTTAACCACAGTATGCATAGGTTAGGACTCATAATTTGACAAAATTTTACTTAACTATATTTGATTTATTTTTAATGTTATTTTATTGGCCAGTTTATTTGTTAAAAATTTGCTGCCTTAGAAATTTCCAAAGGGAGGTTTAGTTTTCGAGATATTTTCACTTTTTTGCATGAATGTAGCTGAATTAATTCCAATTGGACAAAATTGTTCTTATTTAATTAGTTTTGAAGCCCATTGTTATAAAAACGCAGATGATTTATGCTGGATAAAAGAGCAAAAACAACAATTCTAAAAGCACTAATAACAAATTATTTTGTTTATTTACGATAAGTAGATTAGTTTGAAAAAGTAAAAAAGTAACTTAAAATTAATATAAAGTCATTTTTATAACTATGCTACTTAACTAAAATTATAGCACATAGTTTAATCTATTCTACAGTGTTTTGTAGTGTATGCCTTGCAAGGGACAAGTCGTTGCAGGCAACATTAATTTTAGCAGTAAGATGGTCAACAGAGAGAATTGGGGTAGAATATACGATTTCTTTTAAAATACCCTAAATACCGTAATCCATCGGGTTTAAATCCGGCGAACGGGCGGACCACTGTACAGGTGCATCTACTCCTCTTCCAATCCATTTTCGGGAAAATTTTTGGTGTAGCTACACCCTTACTTCTCTTGAAAAGTGCGGTGGCGCACCGTCGTGCATGAACCACATCTGTTGCCTCGTTAAAATAGGGACATAGTCCAAAAGTCCATACTAATGGTTTCTCAGAAAGTCCAAATAACTGTCGCTGTTTAAAGTCTCTGGAAGATAATAGGGACCTATAAAACGCCTTTCTATTACACCTGCCCAAACATTTCTTTTAAGCTGGTTTTGAACATTCATTACATGTATAGCGTGAGGATTTTGGTTTTCCCAAACGTGTGCGTTATAGATGTTAAAAATTCCAGTTCTTGTGAAACACGCTTCATCAGTAAATAATACTGTTGATTGAAAGTTAGTGTTTTGTTGGCATATTTGTAAATACCAATAACTGAAACCAACATGTGGTTCAAAATCGGTTGGTAATAATTCATGTACCTTTTGTTTGTGATAGGGGTGCAAACCCATTGATTTTAATGTTCGCCAAGTTGATGTTGGAGCAACACCGGTCTGCATTGAAATTCTTCTGACTCTTATTTCTGGATTCTCTTCTACCAAATTCAAAATAGCTTCTTCATTTCTGACTGTCTTTACAAAGGTTCGTCGACCACGAAGATGTGCAGCAGGTTTATACGATTATTTTCTCTAAGACTATGGTCGACAGCTATGAAAGTTCTTCTATTTAGTAAATTTCGTCCAGTAAATTTTTGTGAATAGAGCCTTACTGCTCTTGCTGAGTTTTCTCGACATTCTCCAAGAACTAAGTGCATATCTGCATATTCCAAATTACTGTAAAGCACCATATTTTTTAATATCGGAACAGATCTTTACTAGTTGTTTTCAACATTAAATCATTTTAAGAAATAGTTTGACAGGCGATTTAGTTATTTTGTTTCTAAACAGTATCATAGCCTACTATAAATAATTTATATCGAAAAGCAAGAGCATGCATGGATCACATTTTTTACTGACAATATCGAGGACAATACTCACATAGTTTTGACTTCGTAATCTAGGCCCAAATTAAAATCTGTTTAAACAAGGAAACTATTTTGAATTTGATGAAAGTCAATCCAAATATAAGGGTAAGGCAGTTTCATTGCAACCAATATTGCTTCTACATCAACTTATCGAACATGAAAAGCAATAGATTTGCTCCCATATGATATGACAAGCAAGGGTAATACAGAATTTTTTTACTAAATGACATGTACGTATTATTAAGTATTTGTCAGAAGGTCGCTTTAATAAACATAGTTTTTTTGAGGGAGGGCTTATGCCCCCCTGTTAAACGTACTGAAAAAGGCGAAAATATGTGACGACGACGACCCTAAAGAAAATTAATTTGCACTTCACATAATAATATAAACAGTTTTACATATTAAAATGCACTTAACAGTTTTATATTGAATAAGCTTAAGAAATGAGTAAAAATAAGTTCCACTTTTTTTAATTTTAATGAAGCAAATCTGCCGGAAATTTTTGTGAATAAAGAATTGTTCTTTTTTTGAAGTTGGGTTTGTTTTTATATGTATAAAAATATTGAAGGCATCATTCATAGAAAAACGGAATTCTAATTTGTTGCATCGTTCAACGATCGAACACAGGTTTTATAGAATTTTGTGGAGAAATTTGAATTGGTAATTTTTTTAACAAAAGCATAGTACGTACGTATTTGTATATTAGCCTAATGAGAAACAAAAAAATTAAATTTCTTCACTTTCAAATTTCTCTTAAGACTCTGTTGGTTTCAGAGATCTGTACATATAAACTTAGAAGGACAACAGAGACCGCATTTCATAAAGAATCTTAGTATTTCATTCAAAATATTTTTTCTGTGCAATGAATTTTCATACAAAACCTGTAAAGGGATTTAAACTTTCCTTTTTTTTTAAGGAGGTAAATAGAAATACCTAAATTAGTAATTAAACTCCTGTTTCTACAAAGTGCAAGTTTTGATCAAAGTTTAGAGATGAATATTTCAATTATGAAACACGATAATGAGATGCAGTTTCTCGGTTCGTTTGAACGATCTGTTTAGTATGTGCTTCTACTTGAATAACTGCATATGTATATGCATAAACATAGCACATACAACATACAAGGCATGAAATCAAACACTTTTTTTCCTCCGATTAAAATAATCTTTAACAGAATGCAAAAAAATCGACTATTGATATTTTTGTTTCCTTACAACATAGAGGGTTTATATGCAAATCTTGACATCGTCATACAAGTGGAACGTTGACTTAACAAACTGTATGCAAAACAAATCATTATTACCTAATTTATGATCAGTAGTAGTAACGGTATAATTAGTTTTAGAAAATATGGCTAGAGGTTTTGACAAAAGTTAATTAAAATTAATCCAACACTAACCTTATATTCTGCATATTTTAGTATAACTTATTTTGGAAATTTTATCAGAATTATGGGCATTTTTCCGGAATATTTATATTATTTTAACTCTAGCCATTTTATTTTTTTTTAGAGTTATACAAGATATAAAAAAACTAACACCCTGAATCTAAAAAACGAAGGTTTTGCAGACATATTTAGCCCTTAAATGAGCTATGCAAATACCCCCGCATTTTTAACCACCAAATACCCCATACCAAGACTAATAAAGCAGTGAAAATGAATAAATTGTTAAAAAAAACCATAATGCACAAATTTTTAACTCAGCTGGTCAGACATAATTCCAAAAGGAATTTTGACAAACATTTTAAAATACAATAAGTTAGGCACTTTGTCACATTCATTATCTTCCTAATACTTATATTAACGGTATAACCACTGTTTATAAATTAGGTCATAGAGACTTGTTTCGTAAACAGGTTGTTATTTAATCGAGAAGTTAATGAAGCACTTGTATGAAGACATTAAAATTTTAAACCCTAAACAACTTTGTAAAACTACAGGGGTTTCATTTCCCGCCCTGTAGGTGTGATTTTTATGGACATATGCAGTATTGAAAGTAAAAGCACTTATCCAACAGATTGGCTAAACGAACGTCTAAAAAAAATGTGATCGAAAAATCATGATGCACTATTAATAGCCAGCAGTTTATATTTCGAGTATGATTTTAAAGAGATTAAAAATAAGAAAGTTTCATAATTATTATTTCATTATCTTAAAAGTTTTTAACAAAACATGTTGACCAAACCAGTTTGTTATTGTTCTTTTCTTCGAAATGAAATTTCGCACCCTCAGCCATTTAAGACTTCCCTGTCAACCGATTAGTTAATTATGGCAAATAAAAAAATAAAACTTTTATCGTTTGTGCCATGTTTTTTTTCATTTACAACAACGGGTTTCAAAACTAATTAAGTAAGAACAATTTTGTCTGATTGGAATTAATTAAGCTACATTCATGCAAAGGTGCGACTTAGAGAAAAATTTTACTCAACTTTTTAAACCCGATGGATTACGGGATTTGGGGTATTTTAAAAGAAAAAGTGTATTCTACCCCAATTCTCTCTGTTGTTCATCTTCCTGCTAGAATTGATGCTGCCTGCAATGACTTGTCCCTTGCAAGACATACACTACGAAACACTTCCCCAAAACTTTTAGGAAATGTTTAAAAATTTATTGACGTAAACGGTAACCATTTTCAGCAATTGTAGAATAGATTAAACTATGTGCTAGAATTTTAGTTAAGTAGCTTAGTTATAAAAATGACTTTATATTAATATTAAGTTACTTTTTTATTTTTTAAAACTAATCTACTTATAGTAAATAAACAAAATAATTTGTTATTAGTGCTTTTAGAATTGTTGTTTTCCCCCTTTTATCTAGCATAAGTCATCTGCGCCTCTATAACAATGGGTTTCAAAACTAGTAAGAAACAATTTTGTCCAATTGGAATTAATTTAGCTACATTCATGCAAAAAAGTGAAAATATCTCGAAAACTAAATCTCCCTTAGGAAATTTCTAAGGGAGCAAATTTTTATCAAATAAACTGGCCAATAAAATAATATTAAAAATAAATCAAATATACCGGGTGGTAAGAAGTTCCGGGCGATAATGTGCTGTGGCGACCCCTGTTCTACGCCACTGCTTATACATACTGTGGTTAAAATTTGCCGCCGTACTTATCTACGGAAATAACAAAGAAAATATAGTTTTTAACACCTACATGTAACACCCTGTATTTTTTGAAAGGTGCTACTTAGAGAAAAATTACTTAACTTTCTCTCATATTTCATCAAGGTCTGTAAACAGTCAAATTTAAGGCACTATATATATATATATATATATATATATATATATATATGAATATATATATATATATATATATATATATATATATATATATATATATATATATATATATATATATATATATATATTGTATATATATATATATATATATATATATATATATATATATATATATATATATATATATATATATATATATATATATATATATATATATATATATATATATATATACTAGGGTTTTTGCCGATAATGCACTGCATTATGACCATATCGTCGACAATTGTAACGTCTTAGAACGCCAAATTATTCGTATAATGGAAGGCTGAGTAATTCAAAAAACACTCATCCATACCTTAAAATACATTTAAAGGTGTCACATGAAACTTCTAATATTATATTGTGTAGTCACGAATTACTTGGTATACATTTATTTTATATTACAATTTGCTATGCCCCAAAGGCAATTCTGTTTCTGAATCCGTTGTATCAATTGATCTCAGGATGTAACTATAAATGATATTTATAGATTATCTGGTATTATTTAGCACCTCGATTGCATATTTTGTGTGAAAAAGAATGAGAACTTGACTGAATTAAAGTAGCGTATATAATCTGAACTCCCCCTAAGGCGAGGTTGTAGAAAACCTATTCTGAAACTTATGAGATACTTTAACTGTCGTTCGTCATTGCTGTTAACCGTATGGGTCATTTTGATTTTCCTGCTCTCAAGAAGAGAATAAAAATTCTGCCTAATAATAATTTATTCGTAAGTTGTGAACTGAATATTATTTATGGAGGCCTGTACACAAAGGGTTCCTAAAACGTAATCGGATAAAAACATAATGTGAAAAATAAAGTATATCCTGACAAACGAAAACCGCAAAAGCGAGCTAATATCTCTTTTACAAAACGGACAAATGTAAGAAGATTTGAAAAAGATAAATGTGGAAAAATTCTATGAAAGGAAACTCTGCTTTTCCGGGAAAACATCTCAGGCATCGCAAAAAGTAACAATTAAATTTCAAACAATAATGCGCGGATTTTAAATGAAATACCCCGTTATAAATGATGAGATTTCGCGACGCAATGGAACAACTATAGAATTCTCCTGATTCTTTTACATTTTGTTGTTCTGCAAGATTTAGCACACTGGAATAAATTTTTTTCTTAGAATTATATATATATATATATATATATATATATATATATATATATATATATATATATTTTTAATACTTACATAACTGGTTATTTATAATTCCTGAAAATAATTGTGGCCATATACAGGGTGAAAATTTTAAATCGAGCAACATTAAATTGAAAAAATATTTAAGACCGTTTGTGTAATGCCAAATGTTTGTATTTCTCAGAAAGGTTGAATCACCCCCCGAGCTCGAGACAGACACAGTCTTAAAATTTATAAATGAAAAGTTGGCTGGGGTGGTTTCTCGTTTAAAATATCATTTAATTATTTACATTTTGCGTTTTTTAAATTTAAATGAGCCGTTTTGGATTTATGCCCATTTCATGCCCGGGTGTGAATTTTACTAACCAATTTATTTTACGTTTTTAAAAAAAAAAATTTATAAAAAAACTTCTAACTGGAATTATGAAAATAGGAAATAGGACCATTGCAGTTCCTAAAATTTGTTTGTACAAATAATTTTCAAAAGAAAAAATATTTGTAGTAAAAATTGTTTCAATAATACTTAAATACATGCATTTGCTCTTCACTTGATAACACTGGCCAAGTTGATGTTGGTTATATGGATTTTCAAAAGGTTTTCGATCAGATAGACCTTGGTATCATTTTGCTGAAATTGGACTTTATGGGCTTTTCCTCAGGTTTGATTTCGCCTTTGAAGTCTTACTTGACTCAGCGGTAGCAGTTTGTATAAATCGATGGCTTTAGATCTTCAGAATATTTGGTAACATCTAGCGTTCCACAAGGCTCTAACTTGGGACTTTTGCTTTTCTTGCTTTTCATAACTGACCTAGCATACAAAGTATTTGTTCAAAACTGTTATTTGCTGACGACTTAAAAGCATATACTAGTATTGATTTTTCGGTGGACTGTCAGTTCTTGCAGAGTGAGTTGAACAGTATAAGTACATGGTGTGATATAAATAAACTGAATATGAATATCTTTAAATGCTTTGTTGTTTCCTACACTCATAGAAAAACATGTATACAGCACGGTTATAAGATAAAACTGAATATTCTTTCTTGTTGTAGCGAAATAAAAGATCTCGGTATTTCCTTCGATCAGACATTACTTTTAGAACTCACATAATGGATGTTGTTAAATCTGCCTCAAGAACTTTAAGTTTCATACACATGAACTGTAAAAGCTTCAGTAAACTCTTATATTATTGTTTAAGCCTTTCGTTAGATCAAAATTAGAATATAAAGCATTGGTGTGGAATCCCATTTATCAGTGTGATATATATATATATATATATATATATATATATATATATATATATATATATATATATATATATATATATATATATATATATATATATATATATATATATATATATATATATATATATATATATGTGTACAGCGTAGATTTGTTAAGTACTTAGCAATGAAGGGTAATGGTGTTTGTCCAACTAGAGGAACTAGTAAGATTTCTTGCTAAATCACTTTAATGTGATATCATTAGACATTCGTAAAAAAAGAACAACTCTATGGTTCTTATACATATTATTAAACAGTAAAATTAACTGTATGCATTTATTAAATCAAATAAAAGTTTTAGTTCCGTCATTCAATGCCCGAAATACTCTCATTTTACTGTAATCGTCCCCAAACAAACATGCTGACTAGAGCCCAATATATTATATGTGTCATACATTTAATGAAATGTGTGGTTATAGTGTGGATATATTTTTTGAGTCTTTGAGTTGATGATGGGAGTAGGTGCTTTTCTGTAGCTCTCATAATATATGAGATATAGTTGTGATATAAATTACACTAACTTTTATGGCTTCCCACCTTTTAATTATAGAATTTGTGTAAATAAGAAAATAACATCTGAACTAATATATATCTAATCACTAGGAATAGTTTTATTATTACTAAAATTAGAAAATTCAAAGGAATCTCATAAATAATACATATTTTCAGAATCAAAAGATTTAGATACATTTTTAAATTTAAATTAAATTTTTGAATATATTATTACAGATTATTTCGATTGAAGTTATCGTATTTCTGTTAATTTTGGTGTAAGGTGCTTTATTGATAATGACAATAACATTGCCTTTATCAGAACTTGTGATTAAAATTTCTGGGCATTTTTTAAAAAAATGTTTTGGTTTTGTTATGCTTTGTTGAAAAAAGTATTAAACAGTGTGGGTTCTGTGTTTCTTCTAGCTTAAATAAAAAAAAAACCTCATGTTTACTAAAATGTAAACAAAATTGTGATATTTTAAGTAAAACTTATGATTCTGAAATTATGTAATATTTACTTAAAAATAAATTTACTTAAAAATTCTATAATTAAAAGATGGAACGTCATTCAAAATCAATATAAAATATCACAGCAAACATTTATAAGTATTATTGAAACAATGTTTAATGCAAATATTTTTTCTTTTGAAAATTGTTTCAATAAACAAATTTTAAGAACTCCAATGAGATCATCTATTTCTCCAATACCCAATATGTATTAGATGATTTTCTTGACAACTGTATCCCTTTATTATCTTTCGAAATACCCTTTTCGAAAAAATTGTACATGATATTTTTACTTCTATATCTTATAATAAATGTGATGAAAGTTTTTAATAATTATGATCATAATTTAAAATTTAATATTGAAAAAGAAAATTACTCTAACCTGCCTTATCTCGATGCAAGAGTTATTAGACTTAACTATACACTTAACACTGACTGGTATATAAAACCTAATAGTTTAAAAATACATAAAATAAATTTGATTATAGGTTTTAAAAAAAGGATAGAAAAACTTTCCCATCCAATTTTAAAACAAAAGAATTTTGCCATTTTTAAACAAATACTTATAGATAATTCTTATTCTGTAAATATAATAAAAAAAGTATTACAAACAGTCAGTAATATTAATAATTTCTCCAAACATTTCAGAAATTATTAAAAATTATAGTATTAAAATATATCTCAAAGAAACATAAAAACTTGGAAAACTTTATAGTAAATTAAAAGATTAAGATCTATTAAACAATTCCAATTTTGTCTATGTAATGTATTTCTTGTAATAATTTTAATAATCAATACATTGGTCAAACTTCACAAAAAAATACCATCAGAAATACATTGCATAAAAGTGACACAAGATTAAATAAAAGATCTTGGTCACTCAGAACATAATTGGCCCCACGTGAAATTTTCGAGTAACTAAAATATTACACTAAAACTAATTTAGTTTAATAATTTCTTAATATGAATGTTTGGCCTGTGAACTTGAAACACCGCAGCATGATTATTTCTTAATGTGCTACTAGAAGTAATAATTCTTTCTAGTAATTCTCTGGTACCAACTAAATTAGAGTTTCCAAGACCTTTCAGATAACCTCATGAAAATCTATAGGATTGAGGCCAGGGGACCGAGGTGGCCATGAAAATGGACCACCTCTGTCTGTCCACTGATTTGAAAATCTGGTATTTAAATGTTCCATTATAATTATAGTAAAATGGGGAGGATTCCGGTCATGCATATACGACATAAGTCGCCTAAATTGCCTTGAAGGAACTGAAATAAATAACCTGTACCGTCCAATCTGTTTTTAAGTAGAAATGGCCCGATCAAATGGTTTCCAATTATTCCCATCCAAGCGTTATTCGAAAACTTATTTTGTAGTTTTGAATTATGGCGTAAGGATTGTCTTCCGCTCAAATATGCATATTATAGGAATTAATAACCCCATCGTAAGTAAATTTTGAATGCAGTATTTGTTGAGATCTGATAGTAATCTTTGAATTTTCAACCGCCAAATCAAAAGTATTTCCTTCCTTCTCAACGGGACGAACAGTCCGTCGGTACGCTATTCCATCATGTTTATGTAAAAAGCTTCTTATAAAGAGCATATTATTGTTAATATTAACGTTACCTTGCTGTAACTAAAGTGTCCCAAATGGATCTTGGGCCGCAACGAAAGGGGGAGGATTGTCAAAAACAAGACATTTCCAAGAATATGCAGAATTTTAGCCAATCACCGATAATTATTGCAGCATTTTCATAGTTACTCTCATTCTTTTCATATCTCCAGATTCGTGCGGCGAACATTATCCGTTTCTCGCAAACTATGGTCAACACGTTCAAAAGTTTACATAAAGTGTTCTTGCTCCTGTACTATTAGTACTATAATCTGTATATCTAGTGCATATCTGTATATTCAACAAAACTAAAATTTTTCATATTATTAATGAAAATAAGCACAATGAACTTAGCTAAAAAATTTTTTTAGAAATAAAGCATTTTGTAACATTTTAATTTCGTCACTACATTTTAATGCATAAAAATGCCTAAATCCGGTACTGTAAGTCTTCTATCGATGTAGTAAGGTGCTCGCAGTCTCTGATTAGCGAAATCTTCAGCTTCATATTGAGGCAATTCACTAGTCTTCGTGTAGATGGCGCCTTAGTTTTGTTCAATTAGTAATTTTACTTTCTTCTCCTTCTCCTTTAAATATTTTTTCTTTCCTGTGATCCAGCTCAGGGATTGGCTGATCTATTGTCCCGATTTGGTCAGTTTGATTTTAGTAAAGTGGCACCACTGACGGATTGTTATCCCGCTACTGCTGCCTTGATCTGGTGGTGAGGTAGGTTGAGCTTCTTGTCTCTCTGGAAGGTGAAGGTTAAGTGTGAAAGTTTGTCGGCGAATTGGTCCTGTTTTAACCCAGGCCATCTTTTAGGATTTACGTCGGCAACTTAGTTAAAAAGGCTCCTATGTGTATTTAATTACGTTGTACCTTAATATTTTTGGTTGAGGAACCTTTTATTACTCTCTTGTGAAGATTTAACTACACTTGACCACCTTCCATATCTTTTTGATGGGGTAAAACTTTACGAAATGACTAATAAGACCAATAACCATCAAATAAGATAACCCAATTTTATATTCACTAAAATGTGATATATTTTCCCTGTACATATTTTCTTGTATTTTGCCATATTATTTTTTATAGGTTGTATTCTAACCTCTAGCTTAGATATAGTTTCTCGGCTATCACTAAGGTCTTTTTGTTTATATATAAAAAAGGGGTTTTTTTTTGTTACTTAGTTCTCTTATTAAAAAGTAAATACAAGGCCACAGAGTTATTTTACTTATTGAAATTAAGAGCTATGGGGACACTCTTGATTGCCCTTTGATTTGTGTAGCAAACAATGTATTCAATAGTACTTTTCATTTTCTTAAGATATGTGCTGAATGTATATATACCTTATGTTTGTTATAATTATTAAGTTTATTTCTGAAATACAAAGAGGTCTATTTGTAACCTCCATAAGCCAATTGTTATTTAAGTTTGCACAAAGTAAAGAATAGTAAATACATTGGGGAGAATTTGTTTTCTTTAATAAGTGTGTTTTAATACAACTATTACAGGTGTATGTTATAATTAGGAAAGAGGCCTATATATCTATAAAAATCACTTTAATTTTCATATTTCTTTGAAGACCGAAACAACCTTAGAGGATATAAATACATGCTATCTGCTTTAACCAATTTGTAAAATTGAACAATATTGTATCAGTGATTTACATTTTCTGTCTGTAACATCTTATATTAGCTTACTTATACCGGAGTAATGACATTTTGTATTGATATTTACAAGATTTTAAAGGTGGATTCTTGTTACTATTCACTATAAGGGCTGTAATGTACTTACATTAGTATTAATTAATAGATATGTTGCTTATATTTTGTATATAATGTGAAGGGGTTGTAGTTGATAATATTATGTATCGTAATAGACATGTACGAGCTTAATATTTTGAATTTCTATAATAGAATGACTTAAGATTTTTTGTAATTTGGGTAAACTGGTTTAATGAAGTCAAGTTGGGAAATATTGATACATTTTTGTTTGGAATTATTTTCTTTATTTGATATACTGGGTTGTTGAGTTGTTAAACAGATCTATATACTTTTATTTGGGGTGTAAATCTTAGACGTTTGTACTATTCTAGGGTTTTTTTTTCTTCTTCTTCCTCCTCTTCTACTTCTTGTTCCTGTTCTCCTAACCAGGGTTTGAACCTGGATGTGTCATTGTAAGTGGAGCAGAAGTCTGTTACCTAGTACTTAAGTGTGTACGTACCCAGTTTTCCTGCTGGAAATGTCTTCGATGACACTTACATCATAGACTGCTGATCTAAGTCACCGATGCTGATAAACACTTAGATAAGTATCTTAATTTTAACATCCCTTGTGCTGAATTGACTTTATTGTTTATTGCTGATCAACTTTATGACTTTTTCTATTTCTTTTGAGTGTAGAGTATAATTTTTGATATAAAGTTCTAACTACTGCTAGTGTACATAAACCATGATTATTGGTGTTGTCAATAAGATTATTTTTACTTTATAACTCATGCTGATACTCAAATATCACATTATAAGTTTAGGACACAATAATCTATAGGTTTTTGTCAACATTTGACCGTATAGTAGGCTTTAAGATACAGAACATCACAGTATAAGTTTATGACACAATAGTCTATAGGTTTCTGCCAACATTTGATAGTATAGTATACTTTAAGATACAGTGTTGTTGTAAAGTGTGATCACATCTTGAAATTTTAACTTATAAGTTCTAGTTAGTTTATACAAGGTATATAAGAAGTGTTATAGACAGGTAACACTACCGGAATATGTGATGATATTTATGATTTATAATATTTACTTGCTTTAGAAAGGTATTTTGATATAAAACAATGGTGTCAATTTGTTAGATAATATTGGTGATTGGATTTGAAACTTAGTTATATAAATTTTTCTTGTTATTTGCTTGCTCTTAGAATTGCATAATACTCTTTTCTTTTATTCTATTATTGTTAATTGTATTTGAATTAATGAAGTTAATTAATTGCTTGATTATTTTGCATCTTTTGATAAATTTTTACTGTTAGATCAAATTGTTCGGTAAATTAAAACAACTTAAAGATTTTCTTTATAAACATTTATAGATTTTGGAGTCTATTACTTTTACCTGTCATTAGCTGATTGAAAATTTCTTTTCTCATCCGTATTACTTAATTTTCTGGTTTTATTGAACATTTAGTTTGTTGTTTTGTGATTATTTAGCTATTTTCATAAAATATTTTATACAGTTGATCTAATATTTGGATAGTGATCTTTATTTGAATATTCTTTAGATTTTTCTCTCAGCATATGAGGTATGAAAACTGATTAACATAGGATCATTACATAGTCAATTGTCATTTTTTTTCAAAAAAACTTCAATTAAGGCCAATTTCTTTCATATGTTATATAAAATAACTTACAGGAGATACATATTTCTGGAAATATTTTGGGGAGCACTGAACTTGTTAATAAATGTTATTTGTTGAATATGCTTTTTTTTTGTTTTTTTTACTATTAACTTTAATTAATATCTTAGTGGTCTTGAGGAGTGGTACTCATAACATCTAGAGCGGTTAACAGTCAACTACTGGTATAGAACTGTTGGCGCCCTTATAAATAGAAAACGAACCAATCTCTCTGTGCAGTCGGTGATTTGCACACTAAGTTTACTGCCTCTCTTTCAATCAACCACTTAGTGTAGATTTATATTATCTTAAAACAAATGCATACTCTCTGCTATCAAACAAAGAAAGAGTGTGGCAGCTTATGTGTTTTTGCGACAGATGCGTTAACCTCAATTGTTTTTTTTAATAGACTATTTCTGAATATGGGGCTGCATCAAGTAATAAAATAGCAAATATCTCGTACATGGTGAGCATTGGGTAGATTCATAAAGTACCTCATTTTTGGAAAAAAAGATAGAACATATTTTTTTCTATACAAAGTTTCCTAATTTTGTATACACAAAAGTTAATATTGCTGAATTGCAATATTTTAATCGAATCTATACACCTTTAAATTATTGGGAGGATCTTTTGGGATACCCTGTATAAGTCAGCGTTTTCTAACCTGATTATATTTCTACAACTAATTTATGTTATATGTATATATAATGTATTAAGTAAAATTAAAGAGGAAGAAAAAATTCAAACGATATTTTTCTTTATTTTAGGAAATATTATTATGTTTGTTTTATTTTATTTGAGAGAAAATCTTGAGGGTATCTGAATTTGTATTTTCTTAAAAAATTATACTAAGATATCATATTAAAAAAATATATGAGCTAAACTTAAATATCTAAATTACAATCATATGAAAGGATTCTCAGTTCATCCTTCAAATCATCTTATTATTCTAGAGTTTGCAACTGTACGTAAAATACCACGAAATTCACTGAACTATGTAATTTCTACCAAACACAATGTATATATGTCTGTATAAATTTAAATCTGGAAAATGAAGGAGATGCACTCAGCGTCAAGTGTATTACTTGTTATATACCTTAATTATTCTGAGACCTTGTGGATATAAAGAGTTCCTCCCTCTTTTCTTGTCTAATTTTTTAATACCCTAAGAAGTTATTGATTTATTTAACTACTTTCGTTAATCTAGAATTTATTTACAGTTCAAAGATAAAAAAATATGTTAAAGGTTTTTGTTTTTTATTTCCCTCTTACTCGAAGTATTGTAATCGTGAAAAAAACACTCTCCGAGATTTGTCAGGTCTTTACTTTTTAGGGTCCCTAGATGCCTAAAAACATGCTTTTTTTAATCTTTCGCGGCATTTTGGTCAACAATTAATTGATATATATAAAATACAATTTAAAATAGTTGGGCCATTCACTAAAACAATAAAATTGTCAGCTTTGTATTATCCAAACAGATTTTAACCAACATAGAACGAAACTTTCGCAGCTGTAGTCCCATTTAGTGTTCCGATCTCGTGAAGTAAGGATCCCTGAAGATGCAAAGTGCAAATCCATTTTTTAGGAGGTTATATTCTACATCTACGTGGACACCTGTCTTAAATCAGGATCACGGTTCGCTGAGCACAAGTAGGGTATAACAGCCAGCTTAAATATCTTCGATCTCATTCAGTGTTCAGATCTCCAGAAGTACAGATCCCTGATGATGCCGTGCGGAATCAAAGGCGAAACGTCGGATAGTAGTTAGTCCAATTTTATTCTGTATCATTCCGAGAACCGTGATTTCTTAAAATAGTGTATGATCAATTTTTTGACTAAATTTTAACCTTTTTTGAAAGCATCAGAAACTGTAATTTGTTAGTTAAAAATCATGATATTAATAAAATAATTGTTAATGCCTTCGAGAATAAAACCATTAGGTTAAGTTAAATGTGACAGGATTCTTTCGACCGTTTTTCTTTTAAATGTATTACTAGACCTATATAGGACAGTTATCACACTGCATACAAAGTTTTTTAGTAACTTATATATAAACGACCCACACATTTTCAATAAAAATCTTTACTGCTATTAATAGCAGTGCTACTTTTAATAATTAAGATTCTTTTTATATTACTTAATGAAAAGTGTGCCCCTGGGTACCAGGAAAGTTTTTAGTTCTTAGGTTTTGAATAAAATATTAAAAAAGTATAGAAATAAAATATTATTAAAGTTATAACAATCTAGTAACAAATTAACAACCATCTACAAATCCATATTAAATTAAAAAAAAAGAGTTTATAATTACGCATTTTTACTTCTCTCGTAAAAGTGAAGTATTGTTATCGTGAAAAAATCACCCTTCGAGATTTGTTCAAGTGTTTACGTTTCAGGGTCCCTAGATGACGAAAAACTGGTTTTCTCAATTCCGTCGGTCTGACTGTCTGTCTGTCGATCTGACTGTCCGCGGTGTAGATAAAAACTACTTACCCGATTGACTTCAAATTTTGGTCAAATATTAAGGATTATATGGGGATGACCTGGCAACATTTTGGTAAAAGTCCAATATGGCGCAAAAAAATTGTGGCCTACTGAAATGTTAAAAAACTACTCATCCAATTTATCTCAAATTTTGCAAAAACATCAAGTAATATGTTGTACTCAACTGGTAATATCTCAGGTTTTACACATCTTTACGTTTCAGCGCCCCTAATGCCAAAAAAATATGTTTTATCAATTCCGTCGGCCGGTGTGCGTCTGTCGGTCTGTCTGTCAGTTCGCGACATAGTTTAAAAACTACTTACCCGATCAACTTCAAAATGTTATCAAAAATCGACGGTCATATGGGGATGACCTAATTAAGGGTCATATGGGGATAGCCTGGTAATATTTTGGTGAAGGTTTAAAATGACGAAACAAAATGGCAGCCTAGTGAAGTTAAAAAAAAATATATTATTAAGAAATTATTTATACAATTTATCTCAAATTTTGCGCAAACATCCAAGTATTATGTTGTAATCAACTGGTAAAATTTTGGTACGAATCCAAGATGGATGAACAAAATGGCGGTATAATAAAATATTTAAAAATTCAACGTAAAAAACTACTTAATTGATTGATTTTCAAATTGTGGTATAGGGATCAACTACACTGTTAAAAATTGGGTTAAAATTACATAATTTTATTTGTAAAAATAATAAACGGGTTCTGTTATTCAACCTTAGTTAAAATTTTACTCAATCGTTATCATTGTTTTACTATTAAAGTGCGTTTTTACACCATTAGATGTAAAAAAAACAATTTAATAATATAAATGTATAAGTACTTAGCGAATTTACCAAAGATCTGTGCAAATACTCCGCGAATTTACCAAACATCTGTGAAAATTCATTATGCATCCAAATTTTACTGAAAGGTTGGTGTATGTTTTATGAGATGTCGTAATTTTACCCTACGTGGTATGTAACGCTGGTCAAAAGCAAGAGAAAAATAAAAGAAGAAGACATTTTAACAGCCAACCTCACATTTTTATTATCCTTATTCATTAATCGTTTGGCAGTGCATGGCAATTTTTAAGTTTAAAGTGTTTTAGTGCGCGTTTTAGTGTAGAAAAACAACATATCCTGTAAAACTAGATGTCTCAAAAAATAATCGGCGGTGATAATAAAATTTGAGTTCAAGTGAAGAATTTGTGTAAAAATTAGGTAAGAATTTAGAAAATTGTTACGTGTTTATTGTAACATTAGATGCATTATCCACTATACTATAAGATTTTCATAAAAAAACTATTTTAATAATTTTAGTTAATTTTAATTTAATTTAATTTGTTTTTGTTTAGTTTTATATCATAAAATACATTTTGTAAAGCTAATTGTGTATTAAACCACACCTACCTACTTTTGTTGCTAATAGCATGCTCCTTTATGTTTGTTGTATCCTCATTTCCAAGCTAAATATTTGGCATATTTGTTATTTAAATGTGTTACAAATGGAAAATTAGAACTGAGACCAAACATAAAGCAGCATATTTTAGCAATAACTTCAGCCATACGACTAAAATGCTTACGTTATAACGCCGTTACCGATCTCTATTTGTGTCATTAAAAAAATTAACGGAGAATGAGATTTTTAAGGGTCACTTGGACATGATCTGGTAATAATAAACCAATTTATTGTTGCATTCTCAAGACACATATATAGATCCTATATCCTGCTTGAAACCCATATTATCAGTTTTTACGTACGCCGTTGCGTTGGTCCGCCTATATTTACCCTCGTATTTCCCAGATATTAAGTTTCTAACCTATATTATTTATTAGTTTTTACCTACTCCATTGGACCGCATATATTTCCCCTCGTATTTCCCAGTTATTAGGTTTTTAAATAGTTTTCGTTAACAATCCTTTTGTTGTTATGTTATGAGTGGTGTATCATTTGAAGCTAGAATTAAATTTGAATTAAATTGTTGATGTTTCGTTAGGAAATACCTGCGGACCAACGGAGTAGGTAGACTGATAATATGGGTTTTATGCAGGATTTAAAATCTATGTCCTGAGGATGCAACAATAAAGTTGCGAAATGTCGACAATTAAAAAAAAGCTGTGGTTTTTTATTTACTGGATCCTAATCTCAAATAGTACACCACTATAACATAACAACAAGGGGATCGTTAATGAAAACCATTTAAAAACTTAATATCTGGGAAATATCTGCGGACCAACGGAATAGGTAAAGACTTATAATATAGGTTTCAATTTAAGATGGA
Source organism: Kuschelorhynchus macadamiae (assembly GCA_030620095.1). Classification (NCBI taxonomy): domain Eukaryota; kingdom Metazoa; phylum Arthropoda; class Insecta; order Coleoptera; family Curculionidae; genus Kuschelorhynchus; species Kuschelorhynchus macadamiae. The sequence goes on along the minus strand of JAUTXW010002825.1, from coordinate 1,039,812 downwards.
AATGATGGTCAAATAAATTTTTTTAAAAATCATCGTAAAAAATCTTGTTCAATTGACTTTAAATTTTGCGAAAAAAATAATTGTGAAAATGGGATAAACTGGTACGAATTCAACATGACGTAATAAAATGGCGGTATGTGTCAATGTAAAAACTACTTGAATTTATTTTAAATTATGTCCAACAGTCAAGTGTGGCATAGGCAGAAAGAAAATGGCAAAATATTGGTAGGAATTCAATATCATTGAACAAAATAGCGCCCTATAAAAATGAAAAGACAGTATATGTAACACATATATACTGTCACTATGTACTGAGCTAAACTGAGTCACACTTCACTATTAATAACAAATAAAAAAAAATTATAACAAGGAAATTTCCGGGTAAAGGAAACCTATCGATTTTTTACATCTACATTATTGTAACAAGTTTAAAACAAGCCAGCGTTAAATTAACATCAAATCAGAAATAAATCAAAAATAAATCCACAGTAGATCATTCCTAAATTGATGAGCAGCTGTTAACTATAACCTCATTATTTATGCATGTTGGGACATCTCGTACCCGTTGGTCTCTAGCTGCTAAACGCCTTTTTTCTTTTTAAATATAACTTGGATGATATATGCGAATCAAATATAGCTACAAATTAAAATTATTTGAATATATACAGGGTCCATATTTATATTAACCGTTAAAAAGTGGATCATACCCGGCTTGCTATCGAGTTCCTCGATAGTTTAGTTGGTGAGAACAATTTCCCGGTATGTCAGAGATTGTGGGTTCGAATCCCACTCGAAGGCAGACTTTATCCATTTTTTATTGTCTTTAATTTCAAAGTTGACCAAATTTATGAAAGGTTATCTATACCTAAACTTGTAAAGTTTTCGAAATATTTGATTTTTTTTAAATATATCGTTCAAATAGAAATAATTTTCGTAATCAACTGAACAAAAATCCACGATATACTTTTCTCAAACTCAAGTATTAATTACTTCATTATTTTAAATGAAACCCCTAGTATATTTTTCTACTACGACAAATTATACTTAGTTCCCTGTCAAACTACATTAGGGCTTCATATAAGTAAATAAAATAGTTTTAGTTTGCTTTTTTCCTAGCAAGTGTAGTGGTACCATCTGTTAAATTGCTCAAAAATATTGAAAAGCCCCACTTACTAAGAAACTACAAAAGTTAGGTCTAGGTAAACCTAATAAAGTTTAATAGTCGATACAATAACACTTATTAAGAAAAACGCAAATTAATAAGAAACTGTTGCATTTGGGAATAGTGAACCCTGATGTAATTTGACGCGAAATATTAAATATACTTTCTTCTGGTATGAAAATATACCACACGCCATATTTAAAATAAATAAGTTGTTTTTCATTGTGTCATTCAAATCCAACCAACGTAACCGGCATTTGATATTTTAGCCTTTTTTAGTCTATGGTATCTGAACTAAAAGCAAAAAGTATTACTAGGCGTTGTAACTTTTTAAAATTGTAACTTGTGTTAACAGGCTCACGTACTAGCATTGAAGTTACGTATAATAAATTGAGTCTTAATTTTATGTGCAGTTAAAAAAAAACTAATTTAACATATTAAAAAATATATCAAGTATAGAAAACATTTACAACTTATTACTGGCGTACTACGATTAAACAAATCTGCACATGTGGATGAATTAGCTAAATTGTCAGAAACAAGCAACTTTTAGAAAAAGGAGAAATTTCCTTTCTCAAAAATGTGTACCGTTGATACCCTATACTCTTAAATCGAAATACAGCTATTTTAGAGGTATTCAAATGCAATTTGAAAATTGGTGCTTAGAATTTAAATGAAACCATTTACACACATCCGGCACACTCAATTTTTACGAAATTATTTTGGCACTAATACGTCACTGATATATACAAATAGACCAGACCCTTACGTTTAATATATGTGCCGTCAATATAGTACAGACAAATTCAAAACATAATATATACTATCTTTTCAAACATATTTATCCGGCGCCATTTTGCTCTATCATTTTAGATTTCTACCAATATTTTACTAGTTTCTACCGATACCATACTTGATTTTGGGCATAATATAAAACAAATTCAATAAGTATTTTTTTATATTGTCACACAGCGCCATTTTGTTACGTCATGTTGAATTTGTACCAGTTTATCCCTAAATCACATTCAATTGAATAAGATTTTTTTGCGGTGATTTTTAAAAAAGCTATTTGGCCGCTATTTTGTTCCGCCATCTTGAATTCGTATCAAAACTTTACCAGATAATCTCTATATCACACTTAATGCTTGCATTCATTTTGAAATTATTCTAATGAGAAGTTTTTCAAGCCGATTTTTTAAATATTTTATTAGGCCGCAGCCATTTTGTTTAGCTATCTTATATTCATATTAACATGTTACTAGTTTATTCCTATATAACCTGTAACACTTCTTTTTTGGGCAAAATTTGAGGAAATTGGATAATTCATTTTTAAGTAATAATTCTTTTAACGATTTTCTAGGCTGCCATATTGTTCCGGCATATTTGATTTTTACCAAAATATTACCAGAACATTCCCATATAACCCTTATCTAGCTATTGTCTGACAAATAGATGGACAGATGGAGTTAATGAAAGTATTTTTGGAATCTAGAAACGCTAAAACCTGAAAATATGTAAAACCTGAGAATGATTTTTTTATGATTATAAATATTTTACTTTTTACTTTTTATTTTACCGCTATTTTGTTCCGCCATCTTAAATTACTACCACAGTTTTACTAGTTCTTCTCTATACCACAATTAGCTATGGCACACAATTTGAAACCAGTCTATTAAGTTGTTTTTTCGGGCTGAAATTTTGAAAGTTAAGCCGCCATTTGTGCAAAATTTGAAGGATAAATTAAATTAAAAGTAGTTTTTTAGTAATCATTTTTTAACATTTCATCAGGCCGCTATTTTGTTTTGCCACATTTATTTTTACCAAAATTGAAGTCGTCATCATATGACCCTTAATTTTTGACCAAAATTTGAGACAATCGGATAAGTAGCTTTTTAGCTATTCCGCGAAAAGAGGGACCGACAGAGAGACCGACAGAATTGAGAAAATATGCTTTTCGGCGTGTTGGGGCCCTAAAAAGAAAAGATCTGGAAAAATTTCTTCGTACCAGAACTTTACCAGTTTATCTTTATATTACATTTAATGCTTATACAAAACTTGAAATTAATTTAATACGTAGTCTTTTTCTGGTCGATTTTTAAATATTTTATTAGGCCGCCATTTTGTTTTGCTTGTTATATTCATACCAAAATGTTACCAATTCATTTCTATGTAATACTTGATTTTTGTGCAAAATTTGAGGAAATTGGAGAACTAGTTTTGATAGTAATAATTTATTTAACGTTTTACTAGGCCGCCATCTTGTTCCGGCTTAATGGATTTTTACCAAAATATTACCAGGTCATTCTCATATGATCCTCCATTTTTGACTAAAATTTGAAGTTAATCTCATGAGTACATTTTAAGCCATGTCGCGAAGTGACAGAATTGATAAGACATATTTTTGGCATCTAAGGAAACTAAAACCTGAAAATTTGTAAAACCTTAGTGGGTGATTTTTTTCACGATTACAAATATTTTATTTAGCTGCCATTTTGTCCTAACATCTTTAATTAGTACCACAGTTTTACTAGTTTATCTCTACACCACCGCTAGTTATGGAAGTTGAAATCACTCAATTAAGTAGTTTTTCGAGCTGAATTTCTAAATATTTTATTAAGCCGCCATTTTCAATTGGTACCTTAATGTTACCAGTTGATCCCAACATAATACTTGATGTTTGTACAAAATTTGAGATGAATTGAATAAGTAGTTTTTTAGTAAATTTTTTTTAACATTTCTTTAGGCCGCCATTTTGTTTTGGCATATTGGATTTTTACCAAAATTTTACCATGTCATCCCCATATGACTCCTAATTTTTGACCCACATTTGGAGTCAATTGGATAAGTAGTTTGTTAGCTATACCTCGAACAGGTAGACCGACAGACCGACAGACAGACAGACCGACGGAATTAAGAAAACATTATTTTTGGCATTCGAAACTCTGAAACGTGAAGATCTGAAAAAATCTCGGATAGCGATTTTTTCACGATTACAATACTTCCCTTTTATGACGGAGGTAAAAATTTAATGTGACATGAATTATCTCTTTCCTGCTGCGTTTGAATTTCTGATTTTCATATATGCATGATAAGCTTTTTATTCATTGCCATAATATATTATTGCATGTGTGGAATTTCCAGTGGGGATTACTGTTTTTAGTTAATAATAAACATTTAAATATTATTAATGTTACAGTTCTGCGCGTCAACCGAAATATACCGATTCATCCCTGCTCCGACAGCATTCGGGAGAGGTCCATACTTATGAAAGCAGGATTCGCAGTCTAAGGCCAGTCAGTGCGCTACGGGCTTTCATAGCAAGCGCTATTTACTTTTGAGCCGGCAGTCGGTGTTGCCGTCTTGTCGATCCGGTGTATATTACGTGCGTGCGTAAACATTCCATTTTACACGTATGCTAAATGATTACTAATTATTAGTACACATGCAGATAAGCATATTTAAAATTAATTCATTTCTTAAAAAATGCGCTCTTTACTTAAAATTTTGATTGTGGTCTTGAAACTGGGTTATTGAGGTTAAGGTGGGGTTTTTGTTGCACGTCCTAGTTAAACTACATCACATGGTTTACACTATATCTAAGGTAAGTGTTAACTATTTGAGGACTATTAAATGTCATATATTTGTGATTGGAACTAGCAGGCGTTGTCCGAATCGCATGTTCTTAATTAAACGAACATGCAACTGCAATATAATTTTTTGGTCGGTTGGTTGCTTAACAAACTGATTTTCATATACATTTAAAACTTTTTTTATAAATATAAAGTTTTTTGAAAGTAGGAGAATCTAGTTTTCTAGCCCGACAATATAACATACTTTTTTTAGAACAATATTTTCGACTTCAAGTTACCGTAAATGTAAATTTATTTCCTTTATTAAGTTTTTGTACAAAATATGATGCCAACTGTTAAGACGGCAGTTACATTCTCATAAGAATTCAAGTATTGGGCTTGTCTTACATCAAATGGTTGTTTATACATTTTTTGCAATATCTTAATATAATTATTTCTGTAAAATTCTTAATTATATTATTAATTAACTTAACTTAATTAACTCAATTCTCAGAATTAAAGTACAAAATTCAGGTTAGGTAGAATTTTTGGGTTATTAAAATCTAAAAATCAACGTAGAAAAATGTGATTTGTTTTTTTCCCAAATACATATATTTTAAATCGATGTTTAATATAGTTCAAAAGTACACATTTTTTCTTTTAAATTCAGTGTAAAGTATATAAGTTCTGCAGAGATTTGAACGTCAACTTGTTAAACCGTCAAAATTTGTTGGGCAATTAAAACCTCAAATACAATATAGGTACACAAAAGTCTACAAAGTATTACTATCATAATATAATACAAAATACTTGTACATAATTGTAAAAAAATAGTTTCCTAATCCAATTACAATTTTGCTCTTATTAAAGTTATTGAAATTCTTGTCCCTTATCGCAACGTAAAAAAACACAAAACTTATTTCTTTAGATGACATTAATCACAAAATCACAAATATATTACTAATGAAGCAGGCCAAACAGTATATATTTCTTATTTTATTTCAATTAGCATTTTATAGATCAATTTTTAATAAATTTATCACTTAAAATATGTATTTAGTATTCCCAAATTTTGTAGGATTCATATTAAAAAAATATTTTATGCTATGTATTGTATGTATGTAGATATAAATATAAAACATTTGTTAGTGACATGTTATCGGATCTGGTGAAAAAATGTAGGTTCTAATAAATCTTTGTAAAAACTATCGTAGACGCACAACATCGGTATGCGCAAAAGGTAAGCCGATATCCAGAAGGTTAAAAAGGTTATTGATGATAATAGTATTCGAACAAACCTATAGTTAAAACAATTAGAGGGTATTTATGAATACTTGCCAAGTAATTAAAAAAATATATTATTAACTTACAAGCAGCAAATATGTAAATAAAAATGTCAATTTTAAGAAATAAGTTTCTTTAAATTTTTAATTTAGGTAAAATATATAAAATACGTCAGTATTCATAAAATGCATACTCGAGAGTTGATAAAAATCTACAATTAATAAGGCCTAATACTGTGAGTTATTTTTATCCTAAAATTAACAAAACATTTTATTGTAAGTAAAAGAATTTCTTTAGAGTTCCATTACCTTTATTGTCAGTTATAACAACGTTTTGACAATTGAAAATAACGGTAATACAAGTTGAAACAAATTCTTTTACAAATGATATCACATTACCTACCATCATCAAAAAACAAATTTTATTGTCTTGAAAAAGCTTTCTTAACTCATTCTCAGTTATTACAACTTTGAATTAATTTTCGTTTGAGCCATAAATTCAAAATTTATTGCATTTACTGTTATAATATTTGGGTGATATTTAAACGTTTATTTTCCTTTTTATTATTATGCTTAAGATATAAAATTTAGTGCTTTCGCGGGAAGAGAGCTGCAAAACTTGTTTTGGTAATAAAAAATTTATGACAAAATATATTTCAAAATTGTTTTTTTAAAATTTTAAGTATCTAATAAAAACCTTAAATTGATCTATATGTAGATACAGGTTTCGACGAGTATAAGATTATTATGTAAATATATTGTAGCCTTTCTGATAATTTCGCTGTATCAACTTAAAATACTTTCGATAAGACTGAAACTAACCTTCGAAACCTCCGTCAGTCGTCAAACCAACTAGGCCGGGTAGCGAATGTTATGACCAAATAAATAGAAACAATTTTTATAAACTTTGTAGCATGTTCTTCGTGATAGTAGTAATATCTGGCCAAATAATATTTTTTTAATTACTTTTTGAAGTCCCAAAATACTTGTGTGATTTTTCTATCGATATATAGAAGAGTCATCTTTGCACAAAAATCAGCAGTGAACGAATTCAGCAGTCCTGACATTTCTTGCACCAAAAAATATACATCATTGCATTTTTTCAAAATCGGTATTAATATGTTATGGAATAAATATTCCTCGGTGTTTATAGAACCCGTTCTGAAATCGGAATTCGGCGTAATCGCAAATCGTTATCAGTCTATTCCATTACCATTGACTGACTGTATTGGCCTACGGTATGATCGTTGGTTTTTCTTCCTGTTCGGCAGTTGAAGTCTCCGAGGATAACAATTTCTCTGGATGTTCCTATTTTTGTGATCTCTGTATAAAGTTATTCAAAATAGTCGCCTTTATTATCCACATTTTCGCCACTGTTCACTTCACATACTTCAAAAATTGTCAAGCCCCTTATTGCTTCCCAGTCTGTAATACATTTTCTCCGTTTCTTTTTGATCAGCTGTGGTATTCCTTGTTGTGTGTGATTTTCTCTTGGGACTGTGCTGTAAAAGTAATTACATTGTCCTGCATTCCCACTGCTCTTCCTTTTTCCTTAGTTTCCATAAGTACCGCAATATATATATATATATATATATATATATATATAGTCATGTTGTTTATTTCACTCAATACTTCGTTTATTTTTCAGAAAAAGTCTTTTCTTTAGTCCGTCTATAATTATCAATCCGATCCGAGACGTTTGATGACGTTTTTTTCTTTCCTAAGTACTAGGGAGTTAGCTTAGCGACTCAATCGTCGACTTGGACAACCAGAAATTATTCTTCAAGGTTGTCTTTCTCTAGGCTATTGTTTATCTGGATTTTTGAGGACAACCTTCCATTAACTAAATAGGAGTTGAATTTTCTCTCACGGCCGTTGGTCATTTTCATCCGTAACCCTGGATATGGGGTATTTACTTGGTTCTATTACTCTGTGCCAGGTGAACCCAGGTTTTTTTACAAGGTTGTTACTCCTTTTCCTTCTTCTGGGGCCTCCAGGGTAGAATAATAATAGCAATATTAATCATAATAATATTGATAATGAAAAAATAAATTGAAAACAAATAAAAAAGATTGGAAAATTTACCTTTACCAACTTCTCTCGTATAAAATTTCACTGTATACAGATAACACATTTTATGAATTAATTACGGTTTATAGGGTTTGTATAAAGTTATTACCAAATAATTATATGCATATATATCTGTATGAGGTGGTATTCTGTACGAATGAAGTTATGGGTAAAGTGGAATTTACCGATTTTTGTTTCTCTTGTTTGGATTGGTCTATTCTAATTTTTTCCAATTTGAAATCCATACACAAATATCTCAAAAAATTGTATTTTTTATAATTAAACTGTCATGTTATACCTGTAAAAGTAAATTGTTGCAATGTTAGTATTTATATTTAGAAACCTAACGTTTTCTAAACTGTCCCGTCTGTTTACTACCAGAAAATATGTAAATAAGCTCTATCAATACAAAATATTTAAAACATTTAAAAAGAATAACAGAGACATATCGGATTAGTTTTCTCGATTATTCAGCGCTTAGTGCCTCAGTCTATAACATGACCATTCAGTTGTCTTCATGCGCATCCGAAAGTCATGGCCAACTTGAGTTAAATAGACAATATTTTTCGAAATTTTAAATTTTTCAAACCGAAAAAAAAAATAGATAAATGAAAATTCTACCGAAACAAACACCGGAATTGAAAAACGGAAAAAACTTTCATATTTCTACAAATCTTCCAAATTTAATTTTTCTCCACATTCGCACTTCTAAAATATCATTTGGTTAAATCAGCTTGGGACACTGTATATAGATTTCCTTTTTCTTTAGGTTTTTCCCACAGGCTTCTCCTATAATCCTTCTCATTAAAGATATATGCCCTTTTTAGTATTTTTTCGTTTAGTTGGCTGTTTAGGAGAATAGGTACCTTCATTGCCTTCTCATATATGTGTGAAGTAACGACTCCTATCTTTCAACTTGCAAAACATGGTCTCTGCTTCGTTTTACGATATCCGTTTATAGTACTTCCTCATTCCTGTCGTAGAAAGCTTTTTATTTGTAAGCAGCATGTCCAGATTTACGTAAGTATTTATTGTCTAGAATCTTGAGACGTGAACTATAAATAATTGAGTTTCATAATTATCAATTGTAACCTAAAAACGATCCGATCTTAAACCTTCACCAACTGCATTTCATAGTAACGTTGATGTTAGAGTTAAAATGATATACTTAAAAATAAGAAATTCTCAAACCCTCAATACTTCCACGGTGTAAACAGTGTCTAATCCACTTAAAAGACTCATCAAAGCAGTCGATTGTAATTTGCAATGCAGCAGGGGATATGCGCCTTTTTTTATACATTTTGTAAACGAATTGTATTAAGTAAGTAGATCGAAATTTGACAAGGAATAAAAAATAAGTAGTGGCTTTTTGTACTTCGTAAAGTTAATTATATTTTCCCTTGTCTAGCGATAAACGATACCTTGTATATAATGTTGTCAAAATATTTGTGACTGACTAATTTTTACTTCCATGGTAAAAGGGAAGTATTGTAATCGTGAAAAAATCACCCCGAGATTTTTCCAGATTTTTACGTTTTAGGAATCCTTATGACAAAAACATGTTTTCTCGATTCCGACGGTCTGTCACTCTGTCTGTCTCTTTGTCCGTCGGTCTGTCGATCTGTTTATTCGCAGTATAGCTCAAAAAATAATAACCCGATTGACTTCAATTTTTGGTCAAAAATTAAGGGTCTTATGGGGATAACCTGGTAACATTTTGGTAAAAATCCAATTATTGTAAAACAAAATGGCGGCCTAGTGAAATGTTAAAAAAATTATTGTTAAAAAGTGGTTATCTAACAAAAATCAAGTATTATGCAGGAATCAACTGGTAAAATTTTGGTACAAGATGGAGGAACAAAATGGCGGCTTAATAAAATATTTAAAAATTGAGCTTGAAAAAACTACTTAATGAACTGATTTCAAATTAAGTGCCATAACTAATTGTAGTATAGAGATAAATTTGTAAAACTGTGGTACTAAATCAAAATGTGTAAACAAAATAGCAGCCAAATAAAATTTTTGTAATTTGAGAAGATCACCTTCTCTAGTTTTACTTGCGTTTTAGCGTCCCTTGATGCCAAAAAATATGTTTTATCAATTCCGTCGGTTCGTCTATTGGTTTGTCTCTCTGTATATTAGTTCTCGGCATAGCTTAAAAACTACTCTTCAAATTGACTCAAAATGTTAGCTAAAAATTAAGTCCCATATGGGGATGACTTGGTAATATTTTGGTAAAAATCCAATATACCGGAAAAAAAATGGCGGCCTAGTGAAACGTTAAAAAATTATTACTAAAAAACTAATTATCCAATGTATCTTAAATTTTGCACAAAAATCAAGTATTATGTAGTAATCAACTGGTAAAATTTTGGTACAAATCTAAGAAGGCGGAATAAAATGGCGGCTAAATAAAATATTTAGAAATACAGCCTAAAAATCTACTTAATTGACTGATTTTAAATTGTGTGCCATAACTAATTGTGGTATAGAGATGAACTAGTAAAGCTGTAGTTCAAATTTAAGGTGGCGGAACAAAATGGCGGCCAAATAAAATATTTATAATCGTGAGAAAATCGCCCTCTCAGGTTTTACATATTTTTAGGTTTCAGCGTATCTAGATCCAGAAAAAATATGACTTATCAATTCCGTCGGTCTGTCTGTCGGTTTGTATATCGGTCTGTCAGTTCGCGTAATAGCTTAAAAACTACTTATTAGATTGACTTCAATTTAGTGACAAATTAAGGGTCATATGGGGATAACCTAGTAATATTTTGGTAAAAATCCAATATGCCGGAGTAAGATGGCGGCCTACCTAAACTTTCAAAAAATTGTTACATAGGAATGAACTGGTAACATTTTGGTAAAAATAAGATAGCAAAACAAAATGGCGGCCTAATAAAATATTTAAAAATAGGCCTAAAAATACTACTTATTAGATTAATTTCAAATATTGTGCACGCATTAAGTATGATATAGAGATAAACTGGTAAAGTTGTGGTACGATTCCTAGATGGCGGAACAAAATGGCGGAAATAATTTTTACTTCCCTCGTATAAAGGAACTATTGTAATCGTAGAAAAATACCCCCAACATTTTTTCAGAACTTTACGTTTCAGGGTCTCTAGATGCCGAAAAACATGTTTTCTTAATTCCCTTGGTCTCTCTGCTTGTCTGTCGGTCTGTCTATTTGGGGCATAGCTAAAAAACTACTTATTCGATTGACTTTTGACCAAAAATTAAAGGTTATATGGAGAAGACCTGGTAACATTTTGGTAAAAATTCCAATACGGCAGCCTAGCGAAATGTTAAAAAAATTATTAACAAAAAAACTGCTTATCCAATTTATCTCACATTTTGCAAAAAAATCAACTGGTACGAATCGAACAAAATGACGGCTTAATAAAATATTTAAAAATTCAGCCTGAAAAAACTACTTACTGGACTGACTTAAAATTGTGTGCCGTAACTAATTGTGGTACAGAGATCAACTAGTAAAACTTGGGTAATAATTCAAGATGGCAGAACAAAATGACGGTCAAATAGAATATTTTGCAGTCGTGAAAAAAATTTGTCTCAGGTTTTAGCATCCTCAGATGCCAAAAAATATATTTATCAATTCCGTCCGTGCGTCTGTCTGTGTGTCAGTTCGCTGCATAGCCTAAAAACTGCTCATCCGGATGACTTCAAATTTTAGTCAAAAATTAAGGGTCATATGGATATGATATGGTAATATTTTGGTAAAAATCCAATATACCGGAACAAGATGGCGGCCTATTAAAACGTTAAAAAAATTATTACTAAAAAACTAATTATCCGATTTCCTCAAATTTTGCACAAAAATCAAGTGTTACATAGGAATGAACTAGTTACAACTGGTAAGAAGATAGCAAAAGAAATGGCGGCGTAATAAAATATTAAACAAATCTGCCTGAGAAAAAGTACTCATTAGATTGATTTCAAATTTTGAGCAAGCATTAAGCGTGATGTAGAGATAAACAGGTAAAGTTGTGGTACGAATTCAAGATGGCTGTACAAAATGGCAGCCAAATATTTTTTTAGTACGAATTCAACATGACGTAACAAAATTGTGGTGTTGTCAATGTAAAAACTACTTGTGATTTTTTTAATTTTGCCCAAAAACAAAATGGCGCGCAATAAAATAATTTGAAAAATAGTATATATTTGTTACTAAATGATGATGTACTGAACTAAATACACTTTACTACTCCTTATAAAAGGAAAGATTCATAACGAGGAAAGTTTTGGGTAAAGGAAATTTACCAATTTTTGTACAAGTTTACGCAAAATTCCACGATTTCACATTATATATAATTAATTAGACGGATATTACCATTTTAGGTTTTGAATAAAAATTCCTAATTTGCCCTCCTAAATACTATCAGATAGTAATATTCAGTCAAAACTGCAAAAATTACAAAATTCGTCCGCCATGTTGGCGCTAATTTCGAATTGCTGACTAAAAAGCCATTATTAGACACCGCGGATTAATTTTTAAATCAATTCTCCATAAATCAAAATAAATTCTTCGTAATAATGGCTCTGTCAGTTTGAATTATGAAATGTTGGCTAAAAAATTTATAATTTGCTCTTTTAATACGCCTACTGATTCTAATTTCGCTACGAAATTGTTTAATTGTACTGTTATACGCTTGCCAAAATTGAAGTGAATTAAGTGGAAGTGGTTGAAAAACCCATTATAAAATTTGAACAAGAACATACATACAAAAGAAAAGGGTAAATGTATTAAAAGCTGGGTTATAAAAATTATTACCAAATCGAACCTAGGAAGAACTTAGCTCAAACAACATAATGTATAACAACATACAGTTAATTTGGTATACTCTCTTAAAGCTAGAGAATTGATATACCCTCTTAACTTCAATATAGAAAATATTCTATTATTCCATATTTCACCGAGTACCTATATATATTATTTGTCAATACCTTTTTCGAGAAAAAATATTTTATGTTATATCTGGTTACTTTAAAAAACTAACAAAATACAAAAAAACTTATAACACATTGCAATTTTGCCTAGGTAGGTCAATACAATAAAAACCAAAGTCTCGGAATTGTCCGTCTTTTAGATTATTTTAAAACGCAAATTTAACCGACCCATTAATACCAAAGAATAAATTAGGGATAGAATGACAGATAGAATTAAATTATTCTTGCTGACTCAGAAAGCCTGCCGATCGGGCTCAAGCCGTGGGCATATAGGGCCGATATTAGCAGTGTTGCAAAAATTAGTAGCAATTATTTAGATAAAAAAAATATAACAAAAAATTTGAAATACTGTGTTTTCCTTTTTCAATTTTTTATGTCAGCGTAATGGGATAGATATTATTGGGTAGCTAAGAAATGTTCTGAATGTATTCTGTTCATCATACGATTTGGGATCCCTGATTACAGATTTTACAAAGGTTAGCAAGATTACTGGGATTTCATAGTTAATTAAATTTAATTTCAGTAAGATTTTACATCAGTTCTTAACGGGTTCCCCTACGCATTTTTTAGGGTTATTATAGTAACATGTAATAGGGTGTGGGTCTCATCATATTACTACTTTGTTTAATGCTAACTTTTTTGATATCTTCGTATTCCTTTTAAAGCAAATCGTTCATAGCGTTATTATGAGTTTAAAAGAAGATTCAAAATTATTAAAAGTAATGTTCGACTTCATTTCAAATGCACCACCTTATAAAACTACCTGTTATCATCGCTGAATTGTTTTCAGTAAACGCTCAAGTAATTTGAAAGGCTCCAAACCGTTTATGCACTCTGCGAAAATAAAAGTAATATCTAAGATAACGTATATTTTACTCGCATAGGGTATTTTATATTCAGCAATAATAAAGTTGGAACGATGCTTTTACCATAATATTATTTTTCCAAGTTTACCGCTCCCCGTGCAGTTTTCCCTATTTTAGTTGTACCTGGCTTGTTCACCTCTATTTTCTTAATATACCAAGAAATTTGCATCGCATTACAAAGTATAAAGTCATTTAATTTAGTATAGTTTTACTTGTCTGACAACTTTCTGAATTTGCGTATTAGATAAAAAGGTTTTTATGAGTTTCATGTAAAATAATAAAAGTTGGTTTTTGAGTCTAAGCTGTAGTTGCCACGCTGTATGCCGTAAACAGATTTTGAAGGTATACAAACTTTCTTGTGATCATCAATTTGGTAAATCATTCAACTGTTTTATTAATATTTACTGTATAATAATAATAATAATGTATTTTATTATATCATTACTAGGCAGTACCTTGAAGAAACTTGTTGTTCTTAGAATATTTTTTTTTGTAAGTTCCAACTATGGACTATAATACGATGTATGTCAGGATTTACTTTAGACTGGCCCCGATGGCTATATCAGTTACGAGGTCCTATGGCTATAACTTATAGAAGAATTTGTCTACAAAAAAAATTAAATTAATTTGACTTGTTTCTTCGATTGTTTAAAAAGGAAAATGCCTATGAAATACTTTTGCTTCTAGGGCTACGCTGTTTAGTGGTAAAACTGTTTTAATATAAAAAAAGATTAAATAAATTTGACGTGTCAAAACATTTTATATATTCATTTGTATATAAATAAATATACGTGATTTACCGTTATTCGAAATAAAATGTCGTTTGTTTTAATATATTATGAAATCTAAAAAAATCAAGTATCTACACCACCGGCTTCCACAATTTCGATTCACATGTACCCCAACTAAGTATTTCAGTTTTGAATTTGACTGATATCGGTTTCGCGTTTTGAAAATACGCATTTTTTACGTTTTTATAACATTTAAAAATGTCAAACAAGAATTGTCAGGGGCTCAAAACGTTCAAGTCGCACTTAGATTTTCTTCATTCTGGGTTTTTTTCTATAAAATTAACAAAAGAGCTATCCCAACTAATATATTTTGCTCATATTGACACTTAAAAAATACCTTATAATTTTACTCAAAAACAACGTTGCTATTTTAGTTTTTTGAAAAACATTAATTAGTTATCTTTAATGCAAAAAATACGTTTTGCCATTTTTTGAATATCGTGGTTAATCCTGCTGCGACAATTGTAAAAACATTTAAAATTTTTTTATAAAATTACAACCACAACGCCCCACAATAATTGCGAGTTTTGAATGCCAGATACTTTCTAAAACAACCTTAACTGAATGCAAGGAAAATTTAGATTTTTTGATGTGCATATAAACTTACGTGCCTTTTTCGGGGTTAATGAAGAACTCTCCATTTAAAGGCCGCTATTATCGCATGCGCAAATTTTGATGACACACACAAAAACAGATATCTTTTTTTTTTTAAAAACTATACTTTTAGGGACTCTGAAACATAGAAAAAACTCAACTTATGTTTTTTGAAATTACAATACTTCCCTAATATAGCTTACAGTATATATTAATAATATTATAACGGTTGTCAATTTGAAAACGAACAGCATTTAATATTTCTTTAACTGGTGACACTATGAAAATTTGGTGAAACATGTCTATTTACATATCAAGCTTATTTGGCACAACTGTTAACTGCGAAATAACTGGGGGATGCTATTAAAAATTTTAGGGGGTAGTTGCCTTGGGGGTCAGGTGGTTGAATATAATACAACAACAAATAACTCAACAGTTGTCCCTCTTGATATGTAAATTGAGTGTTTAACCAAATTTTCATACTGTCACCAGTTAAAGAAATATTAAATTCTGTTCGCTTTCAAATTGACACTCTGAATATGGACTGTTAACTGGGGAAGTAAACATCATTAATGATTATTTTTATATTTTATTAGTTAAGCTACTTTAATCTAAATGTTAATACTTTTAAAATGATTATTTCTTAGCAATATTTTATAAATAATTGCTTCGGTGTTTGTATAAGCTCATCAAATATCGTGATTTTTCTTCAAAAATTCAAAACATCTTTAAATACAAAAAATATTTAGTATTTAAATTGCCTAGCTACCTTAGAATTTAAATTAAAAATTTAAATGAGAATATAGAAATTTTGATCGCGAAGCAATATTATCTAAAATTGTGTCGTACTCGAAAACAAGATGTTTCTCTCAATATTTAATATTATAGGAGACTCTAATAACTCTGACTGAAAAACAAGCCAATTTTACGGTGAAAATGACTGTAAGAAATATGTACGAGGTGTCATTAATAAAATTGGGGTAAATTGCTCTCTCACTAAAACAAACAGTAACAAAATATATAAAAATTCTATTATTACTAAATATAAGCTTATTTGGCACTACTTATAACAAGTATTTTGAAAAAAGTGCATTTTTTATAAAGGGGCAATGTTGATTTTTCAAAAAATGGCTGCCCAGCCGTTATTTTAAAAGCAAAAGTTAACTTGTGATATCATTCAAAATTAAATTTTAGGTTGAATACGGTAGTACCGGTAACACCAGAAGTAACTTAATTGTTTTTTCATAGGAAATTTACCTCTATATAGAGAAATTTCTCGAATTCCAAATATTTTTAAAATCAAAAAATTGCGGCCTGTAACCTATTTCCTGTGTCACCCGGTACAACTTAATAACTCAGAATAAAAGGTGGTTTGTATAAAAAAAAATAGAAATGCCTAGCCATGATTTAGAGCCAAATAAATGTATATTTTTATTCGAATTTGGCTTAAACAATGGACTATACATGAATTTTTTGTATGCGGTACATAATTTTGAGTGTTTATCCGATACTAGAAATGCATTTTAACAATGGAAAACAATATTAACAGGAGCCAAATGTTTGGTAAATAATATCAAAAACGCCACAAATTCTGAAATTAATTCCGTAAATGTGTGTGGTTCTTGATCTTATTATTTTGCTTATTGCATTTATTGTATCGGTGATGATGAAAAAATTAAATTCAACTGTAGAAAAAGTTATTTTATAATTTTAATAAAATAAATAAATTCCCTATGTGTAAATTGTTAAAACAATTTGCAGCAAAAGCAGAAATGTTTTTAAGTTGAAACTCACTGATATTATTTTCAAAGATATATGTAATCTTGAGTTGAAATCTAATAATTAAAAGATGAAGTGATAATATTTTCACAATAAATTAAACCATAAAATCATCAAAATTTCAAAATATGAAAAAGTCACTTAGAGACTTTTTGCATATAGCTCTTCAAATGTCCTTTTGTATGTTAATAAATATACAAATTGATATTATTATCATTACAACTAGCTTTTTAATAAAATAGAGTGAGCCTCCTAAGTACGTAAAACACTTTATATGCACAGAATCTTTTTTAAATACAATAGTAATGTTTTAGAATAACACGGTAGGATGCATTCAATGAATAAAATACGAATACACCATTAAGTAAACATGAGCCTCAGCACAGTGTGACGCCATAGCCAGTTTATATATAACTGCATTTAATTTAGTTTCCAGATAGAAAAAAAACTGTAATTTGTTAAGCTAAGTACTTCTTAGAGTGTTGCTACAATACATTTGTTTCTTGTCAGTCCGCTGTTAAACATCTGAAGCTTCAAAAATGTCGAAATCTAATTCAGTTTACGACATAACTGATGATCCACTCAGGGTTCTAATGGCACATCGCAAGCTGATAACTCATCTTCCCGCTTCCATATCGGAGCTAAAAGGATCAAGATCTTTGCTCGAGTCGGGTAGGTTCGGATTCTTCTTTCTCGTTACTCTGCCTATACTTCCATATCATATATCTCTTACCTTAGGTGTAATATTTGAATTGAGCACCTCCAAGTTTTAAATTAGGTTAAATAAAACTTGGAAAAAAAACTTGCATCATTGAATATAACCAGTATCAACAGGTAAATACTAATCTTGATCAATTGAAAACCAACACGCTGGAAACAAATTACATTTATTGTTCAAACTCACAATATTTGGTGTTACTTATCCCCAAGAAAAAAAATGTACTGAAGAGAAAAAAATATTGTTAATTCAATTCCATCCACCAGGGAGCTTAAGCATCCCTACAAGAAGTGAAGGAATTAAGTTGCCACTAACAGTTTAAATTTATTTTATTACAATAACTGAAATCACAACTAAATTATTTAACTTAGGGTACGTAAATACAAAACTCAGAAGGTTATTCTTTATATGTACAACTCTAGATTAATAAAAATTTGATTACACGATATAAATAATAATTAAAACAAATATTTAGTTTAAAATCCTAATAAGTGTTTCCCCCCTTAAATGATTAAAGTTTAATTATAGTTAAAAGAAATAATTACGTTACATGAAGTAATGATTAGGTTAAGTATTTAAAAAATATTAAATTTTGATTAGCATACACTGTGAGTGGCAGAACAAGAAGTATCTACAAAATGTATATTACTTACATTTGAATATCTTAGATATTACCAATAAAATTACAGTAAATATGTAGCGCTACGAAGCTGGCTACGTTTTTACAGAAATACTGCATAGGATGCTTTATACTAGACACTAATATTTAAATTAATATGTATAAACAGTTTAATTAAAGAAAATAATAATATGTAATTTAAATATTTAAGACTATACTTGTTCCTTCAGAGTACAAAGACCTTATACAAAAACCCTGAAACAAGAATTGCCCCATGTAGAAAAATCTCCACAACAAAGTTTGGAATATTATTCCAGACAGGCAAAACTGCACACAATATATACAAGAACATAGTACAAAATTTTTACTTCATTGTAGCTACGAGAGTATAAAAAAATTGCTTGATGAGCACCAATGTTAGTGGCACGTGGAAGTAATTAAGACAAAATCGCCATATCGCATGTCGGTCGTAAAGTTGCAACCTAAAATTTACTAAACTATATTATTTAACTTTACTTCATCAAATCAGATACTTCTAATCTACCATTTTGGATGGAATTTAGTTAACAATCATAAAAAAAAATTCAGAACATCCGACACTTCCGTCGTCGATAAGACTTGGTGCTAAAAAGAATGACCTTTTCCTAAGCCAAGTACACAAAATGGCTACCATACAATATTATCACCTGGTTTATAACAAAAACAGCCATTATATCTATGAATATTGGAAAGAAATGAAAATATATTATTACTCCTGAACTAATTCACGCTAGTCTGTATTTTCCTCAACCAAAGAATAACCATACGAATGTAGTAATATTAGCCTGATACGTCAAATCAAAGACTAATAAGGAAGAGTAAGATAGACAATACTTCCATTTCTATACTTATTTCGACTACACTTTTCTGTCGATTGAAAGCACGTGGTTCTGAACTGACCTATTATAACTCCATGTGAAAGTCTGACAGCTGATAAACAATAACAAAGCAATCATTTTAATTTTCAAAATATGTACCATAATGAATAAATTTAATAGTAAACCAAGATATTAAAGAATATTTGTGTTTAAATGTATGTGCTGGTGTAATTTCCAAACAAAATGTGATATATGACATGTAAACAACAAAATTCTTCTGGACTAATGTCGTATATGAATACTGACCCAGTCTTCGAGTCACGGCATATTAAAACTGTTAATTGTGTAAAATGAATTTTATGTATGGAACAGTAATTATACGATAATACAGTACAATATGAAAGTATATTATACTTGCTCTATCAAAAATAAAGTAAATTTACACAAGGTTCTACTTTTGTACTTTTGCTACCGGCTGTTTGTGACAAGAAATTTCTAAAACTAGCATTGTTTCTGTAACTTAGATATCAATGGCTAAATGTAAGACTGAATATAGTATAAAAGAGTGTTTTTATTCATAAATTACATTAAAATGACTTGGATATCATAACGGATATAATACTTAAAGAATGAAAGAGATCAAGTGAAGATTTATTTAAAGACTTTTACTGCCATATGTACTGATTGACATATATGACATACATAAATAAATTCTCAGTTTACAATCAAGGGACTAAATTTTAATGTTAACAGCCGCAACTGACACACATTGCTAGGGCTGTTATTCCTGCGAAACTGGAATCTACTCTGTTATTGTACTCGCGGATGCACCTAGACGATTTTCGGTGAACGCCGCTGTTCAAAATATTTCAAAGCTCAAATATGTGCCTTGTTTCGACTCACGAAATCAGGAACAAATTTAAAGTCGTTGCCCTACTCATTAGGTGAGTTTTTATATTTAAATTATGAACGTTTTTACAACCGAGCTCGACGTCATTAGAGTTTCTCGTTAAATTAAAATTTTAACTAACGAGTATGTAATTAAAAACGTAGGATGTAGAATTATATAATCAGCTTAGAAATTTGCAGGAATTAAAAAGCATTTGAAAACATCTGTAATGCAATTAAATAAATTAATATTATAACGTTACTAAATTGGATTGTTTTAATGTTTATTCAATAAACAATGTACGTTGTTAATCATTGTTGTAGATCAGTGGTACGGGGGCTTATTTTCTCAGTACAAAAATTAAAAATAATACTACGATCAAAAATTGAATCTAACTGTATGTTGCAGTTCCATTTCAAACCATCTGCTTTCCATTGAAATATAATATTCTTAAATGGCAATTAAATCGGTATATATACATATTCCGTTCCAATCGCATACAGTCTTTGTTCAAATACGTTCAGTCAAACACAGATTATACTTCGAATCGACAATTCAACAAATGGAAAATAAAATAAAGAATAAATTAAAGCTAAAAGTAACCTGTTAAAACGTGTTGATGACTAATTTTATTCTGTAAATTGGCTGTTTTTTGTCACAGCATTTTAGTGCATCCCCTTAATTTGCCATTTCGCGGGGCCCTTTCACATCCAAAAACTTCAAAGTATCAAATTTTTTTTTTGGATAAAAATGTAACTTCATTACATTAAATATTACAGAAAGCAACTTTATTATACATACAGCTAAAGTACAGAAATAACTTATTGTTTTAGTTTCAATCTGGGTAATAGCATCTCTGACTAAATAAAATACTGGTTAATAGTTTAAACCATTTTTATCTCAACATTTAGTAATAGCATCTTTTTTATTGCGTAGAATAAAGGGTAGGAGCCAGATTACAGCGAAAGTAATGCTGCTTCTTGTCCATCCAAAAGTTCGAAAACAAAGCATAAAAACAGAAAAATAGCTTACTCAATGCCTGTTGTTTCTTAAGGAATAAGACAATATAATTTAAAAAACAAGACAAGGTGGCTTAATCCCCAAAAAACCAAACTTAAATTTCTTTAGCAGAATATTAAATAAAATAATATTCATTATTATGTCATGTTAAAATGAAACCGCAAAACTGTTATTTGGAGTTTCAACAAAAATACAACAGTATTTCTTATTATTGAAAGATTAAAGAAAGTGTCGGTTTATTGGTAATACTAAATAATGACCAGTGGAATCAGCTTCCCGGGAAGAATTCAACATTAGGTTTTTGCTGCGACATAATCTTTAAGATAAGATAAAATTTACTTGGTTTATGCTTTCTTGCCGCTAGTATGACAAAAAGTTTTTGGCAATTGGGTGAAACAAGCATAATTTGTCCCTGAGCTGAATATAATGATTTAAAAATATCAGTCCATATTTCATGGAAATCTGTCATGTCCGAAATATGGGTTTTCTAGAATTATAGTATTCTGCACAGTTGATGTTTATATCAGAATTTTTCATTTTAGTTGAAATAATTAAAATTAGACCAGTCATTGCGACTGGATTGCAATCATTTCCGAAGCACATAACTGAATAACTTAGACTAACTAAAAATGGGGAGAGGAAATATTATCGTCAGCTTAACGTTCCTTAAACAGACATAAACGGATTGCGTTCACGGCAAAAAGCCCTTTATACCAGCCATCTCCCATCTTTTGATACCAAAAAAAAAAAGAATATAAAATGAAAAATAAAATCCTTATTTGTGGTTGCTTAATCTTCTCTTCTTTTAATGTGCTATGTTAACTTAAGTTAAGTCACAACGCCAGCGATATTCCTTTATTGTCCAAAACATGCAACATAGCTTTCTACCACTGGCCGAAATGTTTTTTAAGTGAAAAACATTCTTGACAAGGTAGCCGTTTGGCTGTTATTATTAATAATGACTTTATTTTAAAGATTATATTAATATTATCTAACTTTTTGCTACCAAAATTTCACAAAACAACATTCAATTGTGTATAGAAGTGATTTTACACATTTACCCGCATATGTTTCGATAATTAAAAAAAAATTAAAATAATATATTTTTTTCTGTAAACAATGGGAAATGATGAAGTGTCTAGTGAAAAGAATTATTTTATCAATATTTATCAATAAAGTGGCTATGACAATATTTGATTAAATCTGTCATGCAACAAATGTAATTAAAGAAACATATAACACCTCCCTTAATTATACGATGTTATCATTTTGATTATTTTAATAAAAAATGAGAACAATAAAGCTTACACGCTCAGAAACTATATTGGAATACATAAAATATATTATTTGCTTGTTACAGCTAAATCATTATATTTTAAAATATATTCTATCGAACATAGCCATCAGCAATATAGCTGAATGAAAATGATCTTTAAATGTAAAAAAATGTTGCCCCATTTTGGCTACCATATCATTATTATAATGTTTAAAGTGGGTTAGGGCAGTTGTCTATAATAACTAAAATTTGTTTCAGTAACATTGCCACAAGCAATTTAAAACCTAGGATGTTACTTGGGAATGAATTCCAAGTTCTTTTTCAGTAGTCTTGAAATCAATCGCGAGATTTCAACTCATAACACATCCAGTGTTGACAGTCTTCAGGAGCCTCCAACCTGCTGGTTGAACTCCTTTACAGTTCGGTTTTACTCAATTACTATTACTAAACATATTATATTGCGTATAAAATTTCAATAGCCTTGAGATATGAATCAAAATATTTGAACACCACGCAAAATCTTTCTTTGTATCAGTTATTGTTAATTTTAAGCTGCGACCCGTGCGATTGATGTGGCGGATTTATTTACCTGTCTGATTCTGTGTATTCGAAATATAACTGGTTTTTAGTTTACTTTAATATCTGAATTTTATGCAACCTGTGTGGAATGGATATGAAACATGAATGTAGCACATAATGAGAATTAAATAGAAACAGCTGAAATCTTTGTAACAAATTAGAATACTGTATACTTGCTTGTGATCAAAGGGAATAACGTCTCTTTTTTAAAATTAAGTCCCAGTATATTGGCACAGGAAACTATTATACTATGTTTTGGATTTGTTCCAGAATTCTCTCAGTGAAAAGTATATAGCCGGAGAGCTCCTGACAAAAAAGTTTTATAATAGCTCATATTTCAATATGTAGAATTAAGGCTGTTTATGAGTCAGCAGAGTTTGATTCCTAATCAAGCATTGATACCGAGACTTTGTTAAGGCTCTGGCAAAAAACTATACTTCAGGAACGGTGGCACCAAACTTTTTTAAAATGCCTATGTCATCATCTTTCATCACTTCCTGTCAAAAATGATAGTTTTGACAAATGACGATTGACAGGTGTCATTGTCAGATGTCGCTCCAAGCACCCGTGTGTGCTTTGGATCTGCACTTCAAGCGACTGCTGACTGCGTCTGTTCCACTAAACTGAGGCATGTCTGTTTTTTTTTTAATATATATATATATATATATATATATATATATATATATATATATATATATATATATATATATATATGAATGTATATATATATATATATATATATATATGATATATATATATATATATATATATATATATATATATATATATATATATATATATATATATATATATATATATATATATATATATATATATATATATATATATATATATATATATATTGATATGTATTGTTACATTCTTGTTGTAAAATATATAAATATATTTATCTTCTTCATTTGAGTTTTAGATTTTGAAGGTACCTTACATTGGCACGTATAGAAGAGCCAAAACATCGGATAGTAATTCGAATTTGAATTACGAACTTATTTGCATAATAATTAGGTTTCATCATCTTTTTTAATCTGCTAACATTTACATTGCAAAAATATTATACGTAATTTTCGTATCGTAAGATGAACTATACGTGCATCAAAATGATAATAATAAACTATAATAACTATAAACCACAATTTTTCTCTTGCCAAGACTCAGAAATATAATGAAATTTTAAGATCCCATCATCACTAACTTTCTTCATTTATAAGACATATTGAAAACTTCTTTATATTACGCTTACGAAGGCAACAAATACAAAATATATGATAAAATAACGAGGTTGCAAAGTTTTCCTTTATGCGTGGAAACTTTATGCTTCATATAAAAATAATGACCCCTAAGAAAATGCAACAGAAATAAAGAAGTTTAAAATTTAAGTCTTTAGAAAGATGGTTACAAAGTTCCTATTTTTGTTTTTAAACAATGATAATAACCGCTGAGATATGTGATAAGGTTAATAACAAATTAAACACATTTACTCTAAAAAAAAATATAAATAAATTTAGTTATAAAAAAGAATTCAGAAATATGGAAGCATAAAAATACCTGTACCTATACGTGTGTAAACACAAACTATGTCTAAAACCTCAATAATAATCGCAAATACTCATATAAACATTAGGACGTAAATTAACATTATAAGTATCATTCCGATTATAATCTCCATTTTTAGTTAAGATTACTAAGCGTATCCGAATTATCAAGCAAATTAGCAGACATGCATTTCAATGGGCCATGCTATCAAATTTTCCGTTCCGGAAATGCCAATCCTGCAAATTACAACAAAACATTACGAATATAACCAAAAATACATTTCAATGATAAGACTAGGTAAAGATGGTATGTGTGCACCCACAACATTCTTCAAATGCCTCTACTAAGTAAACAATAAATATAAAATAAAATTGTAAATAAAACGAAATTGAATCAAAATAAAACCTGTTTAACAAAACGATATGATGATTGAGCATATGTGATACGTAAACTACCCTCACTTGTAAATTTATCTATATTACCGTCTACCACCTCGGGAGCTGCGGTGTTACTCAAAACGAATCATCTACCTTACTGGTAAAACATGTGCCTGGGTCACAAATATTTCGCCTGAAAATGTTTGGAATATACCTTCTAGGAAACTAATCACAGGCCTTGCTTGAGTGTTTTTTACTGCTTTAAATGATAGAATCTTCGTAAAAGCGTCTATAGCTACTATCAAATATTTATTTGCTTTACTGGTTACGGTCCTAGGAGGCCAATATGTATAGTATCCATAGGTGACGAAACTTTATCAATAGCAATCGTTACATCGATTTACATATTTTCTCAAACGAGGAAGCCAATAATTGTCACTGATGGCCTTTAAAGTCTGTTCAGCTGAAAATGGCCTTTGTTATCATGATGATACATTTTTACTACTCGCATGGCAGACTTTGGAACATACCATTTGGGACCGTTGCTGGTTTATCTGTATAATCTATTATCTTTAATACCTTAATCTTTATATAGTGGTTTTCCATCATGATCATTTGGTCTCTTTGAGTGAATATCAATTAGAGCTTGCACTGTTCATCTTTTAGCTGTGTATCTAAAATCCAATCAGCTGAAATATCCACTTGAAGGATATCAATAAGTTTTGTCATTAGTGTTCTCAGTGCGTTGCAGTCCATTACGATTTTAAATTTCAACCCAAGTAAATAAACTCGAAAGCTTTGTGGAGAATTTACCACAGCAAATCTTTAGTTCATAAGAGTGGTACTTTTGCTCTTCTTTTGTTATTTGTCGACTAAAATACATGACTGGTTTCAAATTATTGTCACATTGCCTTTGTAACAATATATCTCCGAGACCAAGTATTGTTGCATTCGTGTGTAGTTCTGTTTCCAGAGATGGATTGTAGATTGCTAAAATAGGTCTTTTAATTAATTTTGCTTTAACGATTCGAACGCGTCGTTCTGTGACTGCACCCATACGTAAGGAACATCGTTTTTCTTAAGAGATGTAAGTGATCGTTTCACTTCGGCAAAACACATAACGTAATTGCCAAGAACTATAAATTGGGGTACCTGATGAACATTCTTAGGCACAGGAAAATTAAAAACTGCTCTTATTTTCTCCAATCCAGGTCTTACTTACTTACATCTTCGGCGCTAATCTCGTATCCAAGAATTAATTTGGTTAGGAAAAACTGATATTTTTCGAATTACAATGTAACTCCTGCTTCTCGATAAACTTTTAACAGTGTCACCCAATGCAATTAGACCTGATGTGATGTTGGTGGAAGGTACAAAAATATCATTTAATTAGGCCATAGCTGTAGATAAACTCATCAAAAATTTTATTTATAATACGTTGAAATTCCGGAACAGCATTTACAAAACCAACCGGCATTCTTATTCGTATTGACCATCTGGGTTTACAAAAGATGTCAATCGTCTGGAAGTCCTAGCTATTTTAATTTGTTGATAACCACTTGCCATGTCAAGAGTCGTAAATAACTTGCAGCCATTCAAATCTTCCAGATGATGATCTACCCGTGGCCAAAGATTGCAACTTTAACAGTTTTTAGCATTTAACGCCCTACAATCCACACGCATATGAGTCCCTTCATTTTTCTTTTTAACAAGCACAATTGGACTGGAATATGGAGAATTTGATTCTTGTATGATATCAGCAGCTTACCATTCATTTACAATTTTTCTTATGTTATCTCGTTCAATAATCGACAGTCGATAAAGCTTGTAGGTTAATCGCTTATCATCTATCAATTTTATTGACATTTCGTGATGCTTTATTGTGCCTAACTCGATAACGTTTAATGCAAAGCAATCGCGGTATTTGTTCAAAAGCAATAAGAGTTTACTAAGATCAGTATCTGATACGTTACCATTTACATGACTTTTTAAGTCAGCAATAGGTATAGCCACCAATTTAATTTTCTTCGCCGGTAGATGCAAATTTGGGGTAATTCAGCTATTTTCGCACTAAAAAGTTGTACGTTGCCTTTTTGCACGACTGTGATGGTATTTTTCTTGTTCAGTAAAAATCCTTTAATAATGACAGATATACTTTTACATGGTCTGGTACAACAAACATGTCTACACCAGCCTTAAAAAGATCTTCCTCAAGATCAGAGTGGAATACACCTACGACTTCTGTGGTATTACCTCCATATCCATTAAGACATACATCGCTCCTATTTCCATGTTGGCCAAACTTTTTGTGCATCGCTTTGGCGAATAATGACCACTTTGCAGGTAGAATCCACAAACCCATGCAACTTGTTATCATGTATGGGACAGATGACATTATAATCATACTTGCGTGCCATTGCAATTCGTGATGTGGAAGACTTACTATTTCAACTCCACTCGTGGTTTAGCAGTTGAAGGATTTGGTAGGTTTTGATGTTGCCTGTTACGATCTGGTCTAGTTCGAGAATAAAAGCTCTGGACTTTCATAGCGGCCTACTTTTGCTCCAGATTGAATAGTTGAGTCTGGTATATCGTCAATGACCATCTCAACAGCATTTTTGCTATCTATATGGCACTGTCGTAACAATTGCAGTTTAAAAAGATAGTATTCTGTCCATTTTGACCCTGGCAATAATTTGTTTAAGGGCGGTAGAAAAATCTCTGGGACAGCTATGATAAGCAGGCGCTTCCAATCAATCCAGGAATGCTTGTAACTATCCAAACTATTATACAATACTTTAGCAAATCCTGCTAGTTTGAATTGCATGTCGTGATGTACGGTGATCATTTCGTCCCACTTACTTATACTTGACAATTGATCAGTTTTATCTAGCCATCGAGATTAATTGTTATTCGTGCTATGTTTCTCATCATTTTGTAAAAGTATAACGACTTAGTCTTCTAATTGGGCTATGCGTTTTTGTGATTGATTCTCGGTCATGTGTGAAATTTAAGTACTATTTCATGTAAGGTTTGCATCAACAGACACCACAGTTTCGACAACTGATGACTTGTCGGCACCAGGCACGTAGCCAGGAATTCGGTTCGGAAGGGTCCAAGTCAGAAATTAATTTCAGGGGGGGGTCCAGACGCCCAGGCCCTTCCTCTAGCTACGTGCCCGATCAGCACAGTGTTTAGATCACTAGAGCCTATCAATACGTCACTATCTCTAACAGACGCGTATGAACA
Organism: Kuschelorhynchus macadamiae; assembly: GCA_030620095.1. NCBI lineage: Eukaryota > Metazoa > Arthropoda > Insecta > Coleoptera > Curculionidae > Kuschelorhynchus > Kuschelorhynchus macadamiae. The sequence continues at coordinate 1,011,589 of JAUTXW010002825.1, read as the reverse complement.
TGTTCCATGCTAATTTGCGCACCGTTCTGCCGAACGTTCCTGCTGGTGTAACATTTACATCAACCCGCTGGCCATATCGACAGAACTTTTTTCTGCTGTAATGCCTGACACTATCACTATCACTAGATGAACTAGTTTCACTACTTGAAGTAGACGAACTGCTTGAATAACGCTTTTTTTGTCTCTCCCCATTTCAAATCCTTAACTATTACTAACTTTATTTATATAATTAAAAACCGAAACCTATTTGACGCACAAAAAATACATAAACAATTTATTTTTAAAAAACAACACTTATTTTGTCTCTTTGAAATGCAGATATTCATCCCACCTCTGCATTTTAACACTATGTCTATAAATCTTAATAATAATCACAAATACTCATATAAACATTTACTAAACGAATATGCAATTATAAAGAACAAAGGACGTAAATTTAAATGTAATATATTAGAGCAGAACATCATTAGTTCAGTGCTAAAATCCGACTAAACTTCTCCGAACCGCTTACAAGTATCTCTCCGGATATAATCTCCATTTTTTGTTATGATTACTCAGCGTATCCGAATTATCTAGCAGATTAGCAGGCTGAGTCAACATGCCTTTCACAATAATACTGTATGTATTTAGTACAAAGGATTAAAAACTTGCAAAAAAATGTAATTACTCTGCTGTGTGTAATAGAGAATAACAGCAGTGAAGTACTGACTTAAATATAAGACTTATCTTAAAATAGTTTGAAGCATACACCATATAGGTCAAGAAAAGACACTTATGAAATTGAGCTTAAAAATAATTATTGGTAAAGAACTCTGTTGAATTTTAAAAATTATAAACCAATCTTATATTTACAATGCCAAGGTTCCAATCTTTATTTAAGAGCTTTCTCAAGATTTAGCCCAAAACTAAGCCGTTCCAAGTATTTTGTATAGATAGGGTTAAAGACAAAAACATATCGTAATAGAAATAATCGTGGGTCTAAATAAAAATTTTTGAGAAATTAGGGCTTCATTGAAAATTGTTATATTTTGAACGATATTATGTAACACCTTGAATAAAAAACCGAAACAATTTTTTTAAAAATAGCTACAAGTGCTTTGGATTGCTTAATAATACTGGTAAAAAAAGATTTACATAATTGAAAGGTTTAAAAATCGCTATTTTAGCTTAGCAATCCAGTCCATATATGAATTTTAAATCGTAAAATTGAACACATGTTTATTGGTAAGCACCTCTCAATACGACTGAATCAATGACACTTCTATAGATTATGTAACAGTGAGCATAACAGATCGCAGAGACAGTTAACACTAACAAACAGCTTACAGAAAATGAGACAAAAATAAAAATGCGATTGTTAATGCTACAATTAATTTATTTCAGTGTAATTTAGTAGTATGTATGTATGTTTACGAAAAAAAAACATATAGCATGTAGTATGATGTTTACGAAAAAAAAACATATAGCATGTTACAAAAATATTTAATACTTGATATTTATGTTTTAATAATGTGCATTTTGTACATAATTTAAAAGTGGAATTTAAAAGAAGAATATATATTTAACACAATATTCTAAAACCCTTATGTTTATAAAATATTAATTTAATAAAATAATACGATAAAACTATTCAAAAATATTTTTTTTTCAGTTTTTAAGTGTTAAATCGCAGTTACTTTGTAAAAAATCTTATTCGCTCTCATCTTTATTTTACAACGTTACTAAATCGGCAGGGTAATATCCCATGGAGGGTTTGTTAAAATTTAGTCTTCGATCAGCTTATAGCTGATAAAATTGGATCAGTGGTTATCAAAAGTGCAGTCGTTAAAAAGTTTACAGTAGTTATAAAAAAACCTACTAGTTTTTATTTTTATTTCTTTAATTATTGATGGTTTTGTTTGTTATCAATAGGGTTTTACAAACAAAATTATTTCATTTCATTTGAAATCTTTATTCTTTATTAACTCTAGATAGTATGATTTAGACGATGTTTCGAATTTCTTTATGTGGTGGCTTTAAAGCATCTTCAGCTAATTGTCTAACAGACCTATTACATTTTTTATATTGTCTATATAATATGACTTAGATCAGATAATACCAATTACACAACTTTAATTGTATTTTTTTGTGTAGTCTAGAATTTTACTAAACCTATTTAAATGAATTTCTCTACCATCTGTTACGGTTCTTAAAATAATTGAAAACATAGTAATGTTATTTGTTATCTATTTTTTTAGTTAAAGAACTAGGTCAAAATTATTAAAAACCATCTTGTAATATTGCCCTCATTTGTGGATATGTAACCGTGTTTTGGTTTGGCAACTATTAATCTTACATTTTTTATAAATTCTGTCCGTACATGTTTTCGACGTTCTTAAAATACTGTTTTTTTTTTGTGTGAGCCGATATGCCATATGTAGGTAGCAAGCCAAGCCTTCAAAGCAATGAATCCATGAGTGTAATGGTAGCAAACAAGATCTCTTAATTTCATAGTTTACGTTTTTTTTTTCGAGAATGGTAGTGTATGTAAATGTAGCTTTTTGGCTCACTTTCTATCCGTAAAACATGTGCAGACCCTGAACGCTACACACAGGTTCAAGCACCAAGTTTATGTGATAATTATTTTCTACATTTATTAATTAGTTATTTTCCAATTAAGGAGTCATAATTAAAGCCATAAACGTTAAAACATATCGCTCAATATTCTAATAGGCGGAGCGACGCCGACATAAAAAGAAGGGTTATAGAATATTAATTTTCGATTTCCATGAATCGAGAAAATGAGATTCTTAATGAGATAACTGAGTTACTAGACTAAAAAGTATATATAAAAGTGGGTATTCTAATACACAAACGAATGTTTTTAATGATAGCCTATATTATAACGATAATAAAAGCCTAGGTAGGACAAGAGACATACTGATATGATTTCTGAAAATAATCCGTTTTTGTTGCAATGAATATACAATGTATGTGATATGAGGTAAAAGGTAAAATTTAGTAAAATCCTGTTGAGTGCAAAATCGAGATTTTTAGTGAGATAACTGAGTTCCAAGGCTAAACATTTTTTTATGTATATATAAACAAGGGTCATCAGATAAATGAATATTTTTTAATGGTAGGATAGCTTATGTTAAAACAATAATACAAATCCAGGTAGGACAACAGTCCTACTGTTAGGATATTACAAAATAATCTATTTTTTTTGATATCGCCTACATTTGATAGTACATCAATATAATCTAGACGCTTGTAGAGTGCCTTTTTTAGAACATTTAATGCATGTAACATAAAACTAAAGGTGTACCTTCTCAGAAGATTTCCGATTTATTAAAATCTGATTGCCAATTAAAATCTTAATTCATCCAAATTAGTAAAACTGAGGGGCAAACCACTCCCGAAAAACTGTTCACCAAAATTCTCTTATAATTAAATCGGAATTCTACATAATTCCGATAATTCCATATAATTCCCCATAATCCCATATTATCTCACTTAAATAATAGCAGGAATAATAGTATGTTTAAGGTTTTATTCAAGATTTTTATAGCCGATATGGATAAAGGAGATACGAGAGTGGTCTCAAAATCCAATATTTTCAATTTCGACCAGAATCTCAGAAACGAAGCGGGTTATGAAAATTTTGTTTATGCCATCTTTCTCTTTACAAAAAAGCACCACAGTATTGCGAAAATCGCAGCTTTCTATCTTTATTAGTTAAAATACCCTGTAAAATCATCGAACATGGGACACCCTGTACTCACAGGAAAGAATAACACTTATCTAGGAACGCTAAAAAGTAAAACCTGAGAGGGTGATTTTTTTCACGATTACAACAAATTTATTTGGCCGCCATTTTGTTCGGCTATCTTGAATTGGTACCACAATTTTACTAGTTGACTCATATATCACAATTAGCTGTAGTACACAATTTGAAATAGGTCCATTAAGTAGTTTTTTAAGTTGAACTTTTGAATATTTTATTAGGCCGCCATTTTGCTCCGCCATCCTGGATTCATAACAAAATTTTACCCTTGAATCCAATGTAATACTTTGATGTTTACGCGTAGTCAGTTGGATACGTAGCTTTTTAATAATATCTTTTTAACATTTCACTAGGCCTCCATTTTGTTTGGCTACTTTGGATTTTTACCAAATTATTAGTGGTCTTTAAGCTATGTCGCGAACAGATAGACAGACAGGCCGACAGATGGACTGATGGAATTGATAAAACATATTTTTTGGCATCTAGGGACGCCAAAATGTAAAGATTTGTAAAACCTGAGAGGGTGATGTTTCACGACGACAAACATAGTCGCCATTTTTACTAGTTGATCCCTACGCCACAATTAGTTATGGCACACAATTTGAAATCAAGCCATTAAGCATTTTTTTTGGCTGAATTTTTAAATATTTTATTAAGGCGCCATTTTGCTCCGCCAACTTGGATTCGCACTAAACTTTTACTACCACTACGTATTGGATTTTCACCAAAACGTTACCAAGTCATCCCCATACAACCCTTAATTTTTGACCAAAATTCGAAGTCAGTCGGGTAAGCAGTTTTTTAGCTACGCCGCGAACAGACAGACCGGCAGACCGACAGACAGACAGACAGACATCTTTTTCGTCATCTGGGGACCCTGAAATGTGAAGATCTGAAACAATAGGGTGATTTTTTCACGATTACAATACTTCCCCTTTACGAGGGAAGTAAAAATAAAAGCAATGTACACGAAAATGTTTTCAAAATAAAATTTTATTAATAAATACCTATATAAAACAAATAGATAAAAATATCTGAACAAAGACTTTAGAAATAATACAGAGTTATTGAATAATATAAATACATTAATATTCTTAAATTAATAGAAACTTCGTATTCACTTAAACTCTAAAACGCTTATGTACTTAAGATCTCGTTGGTGTTCGCCTATCACTCTCGTTTTGTCACTGTTCAATTAATTCAATAGAAACAGCCAACAGCAAACGAATCTATCATCCGCGAAAAAAAAAAAAATATATATATATATATATATATATATATATATATATATATATATATATATATATATATATATATATATATATATATATATATATATATATATATATATATATATATATATATATATATATATATATATATATATATATATATATATATATATATATATATATATATATATATATATATATATATATATATATATATATATATATATATATATATATATATATATATATATATATATATATATATATCGATACATCGATATTCTGCTGTTATTAAAAGCTGGGGGAAAATAAGTTGAGGAACTGGGACAGACGACTTGTCTGCACCTATTTTTGCGTGCTACAAACGGATTTTTACACAAATCCTTATTAGAATTACATTTTTTTTTAAAAATCGGAATTTTTGTCGTTCTGACCGGGATATTTTTATTTGAGTTAAATATCGGGACGTCCAGCAAAAACCAGGACGTCTGGCGACGCTGCTAATTAATATACGATATGAGGAGAGCTAATCATCGTAGATAACAGTAATATTCATAAATAATTACGAAATTGTAGTGGCAGATTCATGGTTTAAAACTATTTTTTGGGTTTTTCGCCTTAACAAATTCTGAAAATAAAAAAATATTTTCCTTATAAAATCAATAGACAGTCTTAAGTTCTGGGTCCACTACGAAGGTACCCGAGGAACGACACTGAAGAAATGTTTGTTTTCTGGACGTTTCGGGGGAAAGTCTACCCCCGTCTTCAGCAAACCTACAAATAAAAAACTAAAAGCAGAATATTTCTTATGTTTAGTATCAGAAATATAACCAGAATAGCTAATCACTGACAAAATGTCAATGAATGTCAATTTAAAGGTGTTATTTTTAATTATTAGAATAAGATGGGAAATATATGTACCTATAATATGTTCATTTTAATTTATCGTATTTTGAGGTGTTCTTTTTTTACCTCAGTATTTAGCAAATTTAATTAAATTAATATTACTAAATAAAGATAATTGTGTAGCATCTTGTTCCGTTAGTTTTAATAACACATGGTTTAATTTGCTAACTACTGAAGTAAAAAAAGCACACCTCAAAATACAATAAATTCAAATGAATATACTCTAGGTACACATATTTCCAACCTTATTCTAACAATTAAAAATAACACCTTTAAATTGACTTTCATTGATATTTTGTCAGAGATTAGCCATTCTGGTTATATTTCTGATACTAAACATAAGAAATATTCTGCTTTTAGTTTTTTATTTGTAGGTTTGCTGAAGACAGGGTAGACTTTCCCCCGAAACGTCCAGAAAACATTTTTCAGTGTCGTTCCTCGGGTACCTTCATAGTGCACCCAGAACTTAAGACTGTCTATTGATTTTATAAGGTAAATATTTTTTTTTTCAGAATTTGTTAAGGCGAAACACCCAAAAAATAGTTTTAAGTAATATTCATTATAGTCATTTTGATTGACTACGTAAAAAGCAGATATCAAAATCGTCTCAGTATCTTATGACCCTCGGTATACTGTCACTGTCGCTTGGGATATAAGGAATACATTGATTATCATGTAAATTGTTTCTTATTCATAGTGGTCTGCGGCCAGGTCTACAGAGACTAGTCTAGTTTATTCGAGCCAGTAGTACTCCTATAGCAAAAAAAATAAATATATTTAAAATACCTTGAATTTTAGTTAATGGTCTCAGCATTAATAAATTGGATTTTGCGATACATTATTCCAAATGTGGCCTAAAATTATCTCTGGTGAAATTAGGACCGGAACGTAACCTAAGCTATCGGGCGGCCATATTTTAGTAAGCATGCTGTGAACCCGTTAACTACAAAAGTTTTATAGGTAGCTTGGGGGCGCTTAACAACTAGGGCATGCACTCTCAATTTATTACATAATTAAATATATTAAATCTACGAGTCTAGAATATGTAATAAACGTAATATAATGGTCAATATAATAGAAAATTAAATTAATAGTGTGCTTTTAAATTAAAATTTGGAACGTCTTATTTTTTTAACTTAAAACTACACAGTTACTTCCCAAACTAAAAATAAAACAGCTAATCTAATATTTCTAACCGGTCGTAGGAGTTTTACAAAAGTTCAGGCAAATAAGTAAATTATGTTGTTACCTCTATCGATTTCTGACATTAATAAGCGATAAGTCTGAAACGCTAAACTGCAGGTCAATGTTAATCGACATCGTTGAAATTTAAAAAAAAAACTCCTTTAAATTCTTTAAATCTGTAATATCGATGCATCCTATAAAATTGAAACCCCTCGATGAAAAACACCGTGTATATGAATAATAATGTATATTAAATGTATAGATCGATCAAAGAAACTTCTGAACATATTTTTTAAATATTCCCAACAAATCCTGAAAAAAGGTATAACCGAGCCACAATGCACATATTTAATTGAATGACGATACTTACGTTTATGGTGAACTTTTTAAAAAAGTCGCAAAACCGTTTCGAAAGCATACCTTACTTATTTTGATTGTGGAAGAAAACTCCTATCCTCATCGTTGTACAGCTGAAATATTTACAGATTACGGATGTTGAGAAAATACGTTTGTTTTACCTTTATTCAAGGCACTGTAAACAATGGGGGATTGAGTTAAGAAAAAAATTGTCGCCTTTACTCACAACTTTCCTCGTACAGAATTACACTACGTAGGGTAAGGTTGCTTAATTTGGGCCATTTTTTTTATTTAACTTGATTTCGTATAAACCAAGCACTTTTTTTGAAAAACCAATAAATTCTAAGGATTATATAATCCCTTTTTATACTACGAAAAAAATATTAACAGTCAAAAACAATAAATACTATTTTATTTTAAAAAATAAAAATATCTTTACAAAAGTCTAATTTAGGATACTGGTTTCCTAAATTGAACCATCAGTGTCCTAAATTAAAACAGTTATAATAAATGTATTAAACTTAAATATATTTTGATCATTATAAAAAAAAAACATATTGTAGAGAAATATTTAAGCTTATTTAAAAATCATAGAGATATACATTTTAATTTTTCTTGGAATATTAGCACATTTGGTATGATACCACACGTCGCACTTCAAACATTTAATCATTTCTTCAACAGTTTCTCCTTTGCAGATTGCGCAATACCATCAACTGGCCATATGCCAGCAGCACGAAATGCATTTGTAGCATTTATGACAGTGGCAGCAAGTCCGTAAGCTTCGCCTATCAGAGCAGACACCTGAAACATACTAACAGTACACCCTACATTACTTTTTAGCAACTTTTCAATGCACTGGCTATAAAATTTTGGAATGAGCAAAAAAATCCTACATCCAGCGCCTGTAGTCGATGGGTGGTGTGACTAGGTAACTGAACCATTTTTATTCCATGGTTTTTAGCTATCGCTAATGCTGGAAGGTTTTTAATATGTATGAGGGGTCCATCTAGTAATAATAAAACTGGATGCTCTTGACTTGGTTTATAAAATGATTTAACCACGTGACAAATAAATCCGATTTAGTGTACCCTGAGTCACTTATCGTAATGATACTACCGGGAGGGGCACCCACTGCAAGATCTTCTTGATAACGTTTTATTTTGAAAATTATCATTGGTGGAACTAATTGTCCAGCGGCATTTGCGCAACAAACAACCTCTCTTTCACCACTAGCCAAACTCCCAACCTGATGTTTTCCTTTAAGAGCTAAAACTTTTTGACATTTGCGTTGTACTGTGGAACATCCAGTGTCCTCAACATTAAATATTTGTGGCGCTGTAAATTATCCATCATCGCATATTTTTTCTAAAAGAGTAAAGAACTCATCCATCTTTTCCCTGCTAAATCCCCTTGCCCTTACCATCGATGTTGATTCTGGTTGGCGTAGTAAACGTTTCCTATATCTTCTCATAAACGAGTAATACCATTTCTACCCTTTCATTCCTTTTTCTTGGTTAAAATTATTTTAGAGTTTATTCCTGGTCCCTATCTCAAATGCCAATTTCCGCACATCTCGTATTGTCAGTCCAAACATATTCTCTACTAAGATTAAGATTTGATTAATAAGCTCATTTTCAATTTGTTCGAAGAAAACTTGAAATCTACCCATTCTTTTTACGCTGCCATTGGCACGTTTATTTTTATTTTCTAGGGGCCTTTTTAATGTGGGTTTTGGGATTTCAAATTGATGGGCGCACTTATCTCATAAGTCCAAAATCATCTCTCCTTTTCTTTACTCAACTTGCCGTAATTACCCCGTTTAGACATTCTGAAAGTAAAACCAAACTATCATTTTTTAAATGGCTCCTAAATTGGGCCGGCTTAGTGTCTTAAATTGGACTGGTCAAATTTATTTAAGATATCAAGGATAAACATATATGTGGGGTTATGGTATAGAAATATACAAAACAAAGCTAGAAAACTATAAACTAAATTAAAATGTAATAACTCCTTACCTTGTGGTTATACTGGGTTACGGTGAGTTACACACATATTAGATATCATACTTTTTCTGTGAATTTGCCGATATTTACTAACTTCCGCGCTCTACTAACACGATATTCGGTAAAAGACCGGAGCATAGCTAAATTACGCATTAACAGATGGCACCACCTTTCTTTCGTATGTGAGAAATAAGACCGGTCCAATTTACGCAACCTTACCCTATTTATAACACAATCTATATATGCATATAATTATTTTGTAACAATTTTATACAAGCCCTATAAACTATAATTTATTTCACTTTTGTGACTTATTCATATAGTCTATAAGAAATAAATTATGTCCTTTAGGCAATGTACGTCCACAAAAAGGAGGTTTCATTCCAGTAAAAGAAATTGTATCGACATTTGAACATTTAATGAGGCCGCCATTTTGTTTTGCCATATTGGATTCGCACTAAAATTTTGCCAGTCTGTCCCCATTTCACAGTTGATTTTTGCTCAAAATTTCAAATAAATAGTTTTTTGGTACTGATTTTTTAAGTAATTCATTAGGCCACCATGTTAATCGGCTATAATGGCTGTATACAAAAATTTAACCAGATTATCCCTATCACTCTCATTTTTGTGCAAATTTCGAAGTCAAACCGATGAGTTGTTTCTTAATCTATTTTTTTATTTTGTAAGGCTGCCATTTTGTGTCGCCACATTGGCTTACTTCCAAAATGTTACCATTCCATTCCCATATAATCCTTGATTTTTGACTAAAATTTAAAATCAATCGGATAAGCAGTTTTTGAGCTATGCCGCGTACATACAGAATGACAGACTGTGGGAAATGGAAGAACAGGGTCTCTAAAAAATAATGGGAAAATCTCGGAGGGTGATTTTTTCACGGTCACAATACCTAATTTTAGAAGAATAATTCATGAAGTTTATGTTTTAGCAAACGTTATTATCTCATATTAAATCAGAAAAATTCTCTAAAAGTTATTTAAAAATTTTTTAGGAAAATCAGTTAATTCAAAATAAAAAAGATATATGCTAAAATATTCAAAAATTTTTTTTTTGTTTAAAGTTACCGTCTTGAAAAATATATTAGGGGAAACATTTTTCTAGAAACCCAAAAGTAATGAATATTTGAGAAAACATCAAGCTTTTCGTATACTTCTGTATAAAAATGCATTAAAAAAAATATAACAATATATTACTCATAAATAAATTTTCTATTTCTCTATTGCTTTTGGTTTTCGAAATATTTTATTCCACATTTATCCTAATACAGCTAATTATCAACTTATTTTGAGCACCATACTATTTAGTAATATAATAGTATATTCTATAACAAGTTATATTCCATTCCAAAAGTGTACGACGTTCTTAACCTATAAAAGTTACTGCATGTACGCCCTCTAGGAGCTGCGTTAAAATTGGGAACATATTTGAATTTCTCGTTTCAAATTCCAACTTTTTTAACGATACCTTGAAAATTAACAAACTTCTGAGAGATAATTAATATTTAGAAATTGATTTTAACTCCCTGTGTCTCTGTTAATGTCAACTTTAGTACTAAGGTAAGTAAGGTTAGGTCCTCAAATTTTAGCTTCAGGAATTGTTTGTGATAGACAACCTGTAGAGATAAATTCTAAAACAGTGACATTCGGACATTATTTTTAATTCTGGAATATGTCTACACAAATATACTCTCCCCTGTCAAATTTACCCAAGAAATCCGTTTATTATGAACAGCAGTTTGTTAAGTAATATAAAATACCGTCGTAGCTATAGGTTCGCAAATATACTTTCTCACATCTCTCAAAATACGCCTTTTTGTATGTTAAGTGATTTGAAAATAATAACTACAAACAGCGATTAGTGTTGACCAAAGCTAAATGGCAAACATACAATTAAGCAAAGAAAAAAAGCAAAGCAAAAACTCATTTTATGCAGCTAGTTTAATTTTATTTCCATCTGCATTAAAATAACGAGTTTTGCTCAAAGAGCTGTTGTTTTGCACTTGCATTACCGGTAGTTTTATCGAGTTCGTTGAAAAGACCACGCGATATTTTTTTAAAGTTTTAGCATTAGCAGAGCTTAGTTAGATAGTGGATATCTGCCCAATTTATTTTAAAAATATACTGTCAAATTAAACTTCCTTTGTGTCGCAATTTATATATTGCAAATCCGTTCTTAAATATCACAAACATTTCATTTATTTTAAAATATCCTACAGCAATTTTAGTGCAACAGAAATCTATGTAAAAAGTTGAATATAAAAATGTTAAACGATTGTGCCTTGCTGTGAAAAATGTAGTATGTATCAGGTACTAGAACTACAAGTTTACATGTTGATTTCCTAGCAGCGTTGGCAATTATGTCTTTATAAATTCAAAAAGTTGTGGCACAAAACAGTAGCTGCAAGTTTATTAGAGAGATTAACGGAGATGTCTGTAATCGGGTCAGCTGTAATAATTCAAGGACAATGAAAATGAAAGAGATAATTATGCCACATACGTCGACAATGCAATGCTTGAAAAGATAGAAGCAACGTGCTTAAGAAGGTTGTGTCAAAGTTATCAGTATTTATTAATATTTCAGAAATATAAGAAGTTAATTAAACCAACATTATAAAACGAACAAGTTTAGTGTGAAATTATGCAAACAATACATAATTGAAACTGACAAGAAAAGGACGCCATGGTTTTATTGAATCTTAGTTGTCTAAGTATCTAATTAATATTATCACTAATTTTGAACATATAATATGATATGGCCATTTTTATCACAAATTTTAGCAACACACCTTCACACTAACTAACTGTAAGGTAAAATAAGTAAGTTAGATACATTATCTGACATAATAAAAAGTGATTCTCAGGACTATGTAATATTTGGGACGTTTAATATACTGAACTTACAATAACATACAACGTCCTTTAAAGCAAAATTATTTAAATCACGGCCATAATAGAAAAAATTAAAAGTGCATTGGAATAAAATACTTCTTACCCATTTTCACCAAAAATTGATTTATACACTTCCCTTTTGTATATAGATGTGTCCCTTTTTGCTGATGATAAATATATACTGGGTTTGCTACCTTTGTCTTTAAAAATAAACTCCTGTTTTAAGAAGATAAAACAGGAGGTAAAGAAACCCAACATATAGCAGCACAATAAGCGAAACGATGATTTGATATAAAAAAATTGTGTTTTTATTGTCAACCTATACCCAGAAAATATGGTACCGACATATAAATAAATGTTTGGATGGAAGGCAGCAAATGTGGAATTTTCAAGCTGTACTAAAAGTTAGTGGATCAAAAAAAGAGAACAGTTAGATGCAAGTGAACAAATGTAGCATCAATATTTCCGATTTTAGGGTACGCTGATTTGATATGAAAGATTGTGTTTTCATTGTTAACCTATAGCCAAGAAAAATGTAAAGGACCCACGTATAAATATATGGTTAAAGAAAAATCTCTATTTTATAAATTAGTCTCATTGGAGGCAGCAAATACATCGAAAGAAAAAAAAACAGAAGAATTTTCCCTTAGATATAAGCATGCCAACGTAGCACCAATGTTACTGAATTTTAATGCACCACCAGTTTACAGAATCGAGAAGCCCAAAATAATATTTTGGAAAAGCTTAGCACAATGAGTGAAACGATAACTTGATATGAAAAACCTGTATTTAAGAAAATAAGGTACCTATATATCAGGCTATATGTTCCAGTACAGATGAGAAGACATGTCCGAGAAAGAGGTGGGTTTTATAAAATACACATACCAAACATAGAAGACATAAGAAGCATAAGCCCTCAAGTAATTTACCTTGCCCTTAAAGTCAACTCCAAATATATTTTATATAATTAGTATTAAGATATGCCCGAACACCGACCTCTAAAGATGAAGATATCGAACTATTCGAGGATATCGACAAAGTTTTTCGGGAAAAGTTTTATTAGGGGAAAATCGGAACAAGACGCATCTGAACATTAAAGGCGCAATCATGGCTATGGTGAAAGGAACAGACGAGGAAGTAGGTTTTTAAACTACTTGCAATAGCATGGTCTCTATGCGATAAACTCCTTTTGTCATTAAAAAACAGAGGAAGTGACCTAGGACAAACAGGAAATCATTCAGGATGTAACTGTCTTGATTAGATCTCAATTGGTAGTGATCACAGACTCATAAGAGCTAGAATAAACCTCTGTATCACAAAAGAACGGATAAAAGACCTAACCCAAAACTTTGCATATCATCAGAAAATTTGCAATCGTTTCAAGAGGCAATAGAGGAAAACCTAAATGTATCACAACTTTTAAACAATAAAAACGTTAATATAGATGATCTCAATATATAAATTACAAAAGGAATAAAGGAAGTCGAGAAGAAATATTGTAAGGGTGGGCCCGAGAAAGAGGAGTAACTAAGTGAGAATACGAAAGCGTTCTTTAAAGATAGAAGGGAACTCGATGACAAATATGGCGCCAATCTGACAAGATTAAGACAATTATACCAGGACAAGTCTAAAGCACATAACAAAAGGCAAAAAGTACTGAGGCGAAAGATGTCACCAGATGAAAAACAAATTAGCAACTTAATAAATGCACAGGGCTAAATAACAACAGACAGGGAAGCAATCTCACAGAAGGACATTATCAGAACAGTGGAGCAAAGCAGTTGTTATGGCTTTATATAAAAAGAGGATATCATAAATCTAGGACACTAGAATCATCCAATTCTGGGTAGGTTCTGGTATATCTACATGTACTTAAAAGTCTTATAAACTGATTTTAATATTCGTGAAATGCGAAAAAGCGTTTGATTCCATAAGCCAACATTCAATGTAAGATGCCTTATCAAACTGCAGAATAGATCACAGATGCACAAATGTAATCAAACACATCTACGGGAATCCTACAGTAAGTGTTGGGCTACACAAAGATACCAACAAATTTCGTCTAGAAAGAAGTGTTCGACAGGGTGATACCATATCCCCCAAACTGTTCAACACACTTCTGGAATATATCTTCAAAATTGGGAAAGTTTCGGCACAAACATCAACGGCGAAATGCTCTGATTTCTGATCGTGTCGATCTTGGAAATGAAATGCTGCATAAACTAAAAGATGCATCCCGACACGCAGGCTTGAAAATCAACATCTCGAAGATCCAACTTATGACAAATCTTATTCTAAGCGAAGGTATTGATATCTACGGCATTTAGGTAGAACAAGCAATTTCTTACAAATGTCTATGACATGAAATTCGTATCACTAGGGACCACCAAACCTGTGAACTTGCACGGCGAATAGGATTACCATAGGCAGCCTTTAAAAATCTACGGTATATGTTAAAATCTTCCGATGTGCCTTAAAAGAAATGTCTTCAACCAGTGTTGCCAGTTCTTACATATGAGGCAGTGACAGGACGAAAAGACGAAACATTTTAAAGTAGTCTTTACAAATAACCTCTCACATAGTTTTCAGTAAAAATTAAATCTGACTCATATGAAACATATGCTATTTTAACTCGTCAAGCTCCTGGACTAGATTATGTGCGACAAAAT
This sequence comes from Kuschelorhynchus macadamiae, assembly GCA_030620095.1. Taxonomy (NCBI): domain Eukaryota; kingdom Metazoa; phylum Arthropoda; class Insecta; order Coleoptera; family Curculionidae; genus Kuschelorhynchus; species Kuschelorhynchus macadamiae. The sequence goes on along the minus strand of JAUTXW010002825.1, from coordinate 996,562 downwards.
TAAAATTTTATTATAATATGGGTTTAAAATGTCTGTGCGTGAATTTAAATTAAATCCGGTGGAAAAATTGACCGAAATTAGGTACCCTTTTTTTTATAATGATGTTTTGCTGTTCTCTCCGCTATTGTTGTTGGGGCCAAAATGTAGATTGGGATAAAACAACACATCGCAAGTTAACTAAAATAACTAAAATAAGTTTATGTTATATAGCTGAAAAAAGATATATTTCTATACCAGTATATTGAAATATTGCATATATTATACTAGTTGGCATTGGGTCTTCTTAATGATTGTGTATACTTTTGTATAATATAATTTTGTAATTTATGTTAGAGTACGTTCTTTATTAGTACACATCACAATATGTGTTTAGAATGCTATTTTTGTATAGCATCTACTGTTTTATGAGTGTGTTTAACTGCATTTAATAAGACAATTCCTTAATTTTTCTCTATTTTCATATTTTCGTATAATCTTTTGACAAATGTTTTCCTATTCTCTTCGCCTACTATTCTTTACTACCCCTTTCCTCCCTATTGTTTAAATGTCACTATATATCTCTCACATTAATATTCAATCACCATTGGTAAATTTCAATAATTTTATGCACAATATCCTTAGTAATAACTACGAAATTGTGGGAGTAACAGGAACATGGCTGAATTCGTATATTGAAGATGCAACCGTACACATAAGTAATTAAAATTTTGTAGGGTTAGATCGAACCTGGAGAAGCAGTCAAATATCTGATAATTTTCCAATTTAGAATGTCCAAATGGACATTCGAATTGATTAACCCCAACTGTTATATTATCTGGTAGATCTTTAAAATAAAAAAAAAACAAATTTTCATATCAAGAACTTAAAATAACATCTTTATTATTTCTGAAATTGATGCACAATTTTATTATAAAGCTATTAAATAACGGAATATTACTTTTATTTGATACCCATACACCAATCAAAATTTTCAAACAGAATAAGAATTATAAATATTCCTCTTGGATAATTGATAAAAAAAGAAAGCAAAAATACAAAATACAAATGTACTAAAATTCCAGATCATTATGCATGTTACAAACAGTTACGCAACTACACCACTTTTGCCATCTGCAGTGAAAAGAAGACTTATTTAAGAGATAAACTTAAAAACAATATTGTAAGACAGCAAGTACGTATTATTGTCAAAAGTAAAGAAATTTTCATTTCCGAACACTTATCTGATGTTAATCAAATAAATATTTTTTTCTCATCAGAAGGTAGCTCACATATATCAAAATATGATCTTCTAAAGTTTTACAAAAATAACCTTACGAAACATCTCTGCTAATTTTGAAATACGTTATTATGAGGTTTATAAAATAATTTGTTCATTAAAAACGAAAGCATGCGTATCTGATATAATCAACTTAACTTTAATTCAGTTGTGGTATCCATTCATTGCCACCCTTTTCGACAAATATTATGAATGAATGTATAAAGAAATATGATTTTCGGAGAGCCTGTAAACATGCGCTGATTATTATTGAAAATTAACCAACCAAAGCAGTTTAAAGATCTTCGTTAACTTATCATTTAACCAACAATATCTAAAATTCTCGAGTTATTGATATGCAAGCACGTAATTTCTTAAGTTTTTACAGCTTTCTACCCACAAAGAAGTCAGGTTTTAGAAAGAGTCATAGCTGCGAATAGGCTAATATAGCTAACGTTGTAGACGACTTATATTGGGCATGGGTTTTGCAAACTTCTGTCTCAATTGTAGAGAAAGTAGAAGTTGTTGTAATCTCAAACATTAAACACTCTTATTATTAATTTCGGTATTATGTCTACTTCAATTACTAATTCTGCAAAATCTTTAGGGATAAATATTTAATTATTAAATTTCATAAGCCGAGGCAATGTTGCGCGATTATCTAGTTTGATTTAATTTCAACCACGGTGATTGTGTTTATGGGTCGTCTTTAGACCAAAATAATATAAGACGAATTCAAAATGTACAAATCTTGTGTTTCCGACTTTTTTTCAGTATTCGTAGAATAAATCGTATATCTAGTAAACTAAAAAACGCGGGCTGACTAAATAGGTTTAATTGACGAAAGCTTCACTTTGCCTGCTTTTGCTTGAAAATATAAAATTCCAGACTCCTCCATATCTAATAGACGAAAACAGATTTAGAACTGATATTTACAATTTGCGTCTTCGCAACAGGAATTACGAATTCTTTTGAGCAGTCATGTTTATCGTTTAAAAAGCAAATAAAAAAATCTCTTTTCGCCAACCAATAAATGACATTTACCCCTACTTTTCTATCCTTGGGGAATTTAACATTCATAAGTCTTAAGGTAGAGCAGCAGAGGCCTTTGCAATCAGCCAATCTCCCACCAACCTCATCCATTGGACCTTTTTCTCACCACTCACCCAGAACCTTATCAGTCTTTCATCTCCGCTCCTCTGGGTTCCTCTGACAACGGTCTAATTACTGTTTCCTGTCTCATACAACAGGAAGTTGTAGAATCCATGCCACCTCGTACTGCTTGGTACTATAATTTTGCTGTTTGGGATAGGTTGCGGGATTTCTACTCTTCCTTTAGAATGATGTTTGTTTCCCTATAAACGAGATTTGTTCTGAAATCTCAAATTAAGTATAGAAAAATGTATACTACATTCTATTAAGACTTCAAAACCTTACAAAAACAAGCCTTGGTTTTCGTAATCCTGCGATAATGCCAGACTAGAGAAAATTCTCATAACAATTTTCTTAAAAACCCTATTTCAGCAAATCTACACATCAAAAACGAGGCACGAAATCATTACAAATGCTTTCAATATAGGCATAAAATGTAAAGTTCTTTCTTGCCAAAATGGTAGCGAATTCTTTTAGTCGCTTGCCAAAAATATTAATCAAAACTTCTGCGTGCGCTTTTTCCACACCTAACTTCTGGTGATGAAATCATCTCCACGTCTAAAGCAAAAGCTGAGCTTTTTGCGAAACAATTCGCCGCAAATCCTACTTTAATCCCTCCCCTTCACTTCCCCTTTCCATCAGTATCAGCTTTGCCGTACAATATGCACAAAATTACCAGGTTATTATTATTTAAGTGTCCTATGACAAGGGCATTTTTCCTAAAAGCTGGAAATCTGCTCGTGTACAGACTGTTCCCAAAAAGGTATTCGACACTCTTCCCTCTTACTGCACTACTAATCCCTAATTATGAGTTAGGCAATGGAGAAATATATTAATAATGATCTTTTAAATTACCTTGAAAAGTATAAATTTATACACCACAGGCAATACGGCTTCTGCCGCCATAAATCCACAGCGGATCTTCTTACCTTCACAATCCACAACTGGAATAAATCTATCGAGTTCCACGCACAAGCCCAAATTTTTGCCCTGGACATATCCAAAGCATTTGATCAAGTCTGATATAACGTACTTCTTAACAAACTTCCTGCCTATGGTCTACCTCCAAAAAGTTGTACTGGATTGCCAGGCTTCTTTCCAACAGAAGTATTTCTGTAGTAGTTGACGGCCATTCATCGAACTTTTAGCAAATCAACACAGGCGTTCTATAGGGCTCAGTGCAGTGTTGGCACTTACTCCATACCTCCTGCGCATCAGTGACCTGATTTCTTCTACCAGCAATCCGATTCACAGCTATGCTGACGGTAGCACACTGCACTCCAATATACAATTACAATTTCCCAAACCTGTCTCCAAGACTGAAATTGATGATAGGCGTAGACTAATGACTATCCCTAACCGAGGACCTCATTAAAATCGTAGAACGTCGAGCAAAGAACCTTGTCCAGTTTAACGCCACTAAGACCCAATCTTGTTTACTAGGTCACAAACCATCTCCCAGTAACCACACCATTCAAATGAATAATCAAATGCTTGAAGGCAAAAATTATTTTAGCATAGTCGGTATCAATTTTCAGAAAGATCTTCGCTGGCATGATCACATTACCCTAATTGCGACAAGAGAAACTTTTCGTCCGCCAACCTGTTTACCCTTTACACTTCGCAAATCAGACCTTGCCTTGAGTATTGCTCGCACATATGGTGAGGAGCCTCTCCTTAAATCCTTAATATTCTTGACTCTGTCCAGAGAGGAGCTATTTATCTGATTGATGATCCAAACCTCACAAGGAAGCTTGCAACACTAGAGCGTTGTGAAATTGTAGGTGATCTGTCTCTGTTTTACAAATACTACCACAGATTCTGTTCTGATGAATTATCATCCTTGCCCTCCTTAGCAATTCCTGTCAGGGAGACACGAGCATCAACCCACATGCATCCCTTCACGGTCCAACTGCAAAGACCAAGGACCTCTCACTTTGTTCGCCCATTTATTCCCTGATTATAGAATGTTTTACCAGCAAGTGTCTTTCCTTCTTCTCTTAATCTTAAGTCTTTAAATCCGGCATTAATAAACTTTCCCTGTCATTTTGAAGGCAACCACGGTACCTTCGGGCTTCGTGGACTGCTCATAAATTTAAAAAAATCGCTCTCTCCTTTTTTCCTCGCTTTCTTCATGTTCTCTTTTTCTTTCCTAAATATAAAATTAATTCTGCTATTGTAATTATTATTTGCGCTATATTAAATGCACAGGTAAATATTGCGCAAGGCCTTAACAGGATCTGGTAGTTCTCCAGATGTCGTTCCAATATGGGCTTATATTGCGTAAACTTATCGCAAAATAATAAACTGAGTTTGGGAGCCGTTCTCGATTTAACGTTCTGTTTCATGATTGACACATTTTTTTACATTGGTAACCATTAGCCTGTAGGCAGTTATTTTTGTCTAATGTTGGAATACTGCTTGTGATATTTCAATCCCTAGACTATAATAACTCCACCCCGCACCCCGTGCCGAATAAAAGGGACTTTCGCCATATTGAGGTATCCGCCAAATTAATTTCCACCAAACTAACCTTGCCAAATTGAATGAAATGTCTCAAAATATGAAAAACACAACTTAGAAACCTAGGACTAAAAGACAGTTGTTTATATTACTGATTTCATGGCCATATTTGCTAATAAAACTTTGAGCGACTCGAATGTGAAAAATATAGTCAACTTTAATGCATGCTAAAACTTCGCATTAAGTGTAAACCAGCTTAATATTTCTCTTTCGTGATTCATGTTTTTTCCGTATAGACAAGCGGTTGATTTATTGTGTTGTTTGTTATTACCGGTTTAAAGCTTTCTTTTAAACGCAGCGAATTTCTCCGTGTCTAGACTTTAAATTACCTATCACGGATTGGCAGGTCTCGAAAATATTATTTTTGAAATGCCGTTCCCCATACCCGTCGAATAACTGGTCTTGTCAGATATTCGAGTTATTTTTCGTTTAGGCAAAAAGTTCAAAGCCTAAGGGTATCCCATTTTAAACGGCTTTTAACGTTCCTGTTTAAAACTGAAAAGCACTTTCGTGATTAAATTTGTATAACAATTTTATATAATTGATTCTTGTAGTCCATATAGGTTTTCGGTTATAATTAGGTTATAGTTTTTTATAATTTGAATAGAATATCATTTGTATTTGAATTAAACCTACCATCAGGGTAATTTCGTTACCGTTCGATATATTATTGGAATATCAACATAGTTCCATATATTATTCAACCGAAAATAGGATTGAATTCAGAATTTTAAATTTTTTCAAAATAGGCAGGATGATCCATTTAATATCGCCGGTCTAAAACATAAACCTGCTAAGTTTAAGTTTGGGGCAAATTAAGATTTGTGTGTCAACTTTTTGACATTAAATTAGAAAAATATTATAAAATCGTTTAATGTGAAAGACGCCTTTCTCTATTTGACCAAATCCCTCGTAAATAGAGCAATATTTATCCAAGGCGCCATTTTTAGATCGATAACACATAGCTCCCTCATCCCACATGACAATATCGTTAAATATACAATTTGCTGTAAAGGTAATTTTTTTTCGAATAAACATAAAATAATAGTTTAAAATTATTTTTGGATAGCAAAACAACGTATAGATCTACACTCGGGTATCTTTTCTAACTTGATATGATTCATGGAGTTAGCAGTTTTGTGTCGATTGAAGATCTTCACTTTCTTACTTCCATTGTTTAAGAATGATACAATAAAAGCCTCTTGAATTCCAACTGGAATTTTAATACAATAAATAAATAATTGAAAATAATTTTAGATCAAAGCATAAACCCGAATGCAGAGTGCCGGTTTACAATAATTCAATCGAATTTAGATAAAAGTGAAAATAATACATAAAACGTTATATATTGATTACATCGAAGCAATGCCTGCTGCGAGTATTAAGATCTAATATATTCACAGTAGATAACTTATTATATAATGGAATATTTGAAAGGAACAAAAAAGCAATCAGGACTATTAGCAAAAATTGATTATTATGAGAAGAATGGTGGCAGAATTGACTAAATGAAAACGTTTAGGTTTCAGAGTTTAAAATGGATCTGTTAGTGACAACAGCAACATCAACTATTCTGGCAACGAAAAAAACATATAAATGTCAAGCAACAGCGTATCGGTAACAAAACTTGCCAATGGTGACAATAACCGAGGTTTTAAATTAGTTTCGTATTTCAATACTGATTCTACAGGTTCTAATGTATATTTATCAAAAAAACAAATAATAATTAAGCGTTTCTAAGTATAAATTAACCATGATGGTAGAAAAGTAAAATAGCAAAGGAACTTCCTGGGAGGAAAAGGACGTGTGTAATAAAATGCCCTTTTGTACTTAAAATATAGATCATGTTAAAAAAAAAGAAAAGAAAACCTGAAATGGAGAAAAAAAAATTTTGTTGATAGTCAAGTAATTCATTTGCCAAAGTTATAACTAAGAAATCATGGTTCTTGGGATTAGACCGCGTCAAATTGGAATTACTATCCGACGTTTCGCCTTCGATTACACGAGGCATCATGCCCGATTTGTGCTCGCCGAACCGTGATCCTGTATTAACATCGGTTTCCACGTGTGATGTAGACCGAAACCCGTATCTCTATTGAAATTTTTTGTATGTTTAAAAATTTCAAAAGATTCCCTAATTTTTCGTTTATAAAATCCTAAAACCGATGCTAGAATCTTAGAGTCCTTTACATTTATAATATGACCAGTGGTATGATGGTTTTCAGCTACATCAGCAATTTGACATGGTTTAATCCCAAGAACCATGATTTCTTAATTGACCAAAGCCGTGAAAGCTTCCGTTCTATGTTAAAGTTATAACTATTTGTTATGTCAAAAGCATAACAAATAGTTATAACTTTGTAAGTCACTATATTTTTTACGTCTACTGTTACTTTAATTATGTCAAAATTGCATGCATAATAGATAATTACCATATATTACTATATAAAATGTTATTTTAATTTAAGTTTTTAAAAAACTAATGTTAAAAGTGTATCAATAAAATATGTTGATGTTAATCAACTAAAAAATTCTTAAACAGAAAATTAACTGACATTTGACATTTTATAATTAATAGGCCATTTCCTTGCATTCCAGAAGCAATGTTGGAAAATTTAATTTCATTTTGTCAGCGAAGAATTTATTACTCTTTATTAGGGTTGTTAATAATATTGTATTGCATAGTGGAAATTCTGCCATTATGAGCACTAGGTCAAACAGTAAAGGGTTAGCAGCAGGTAGATGCCGAAATCATTTAAGCCATTACATAAAAAACCGCACAGTAAAGTTGATACAGTCGGTAAATTTCGTTTAAAATTCGAAAAAATCCTAAAATTCGAAATACATGCTATCAACAAGACTCAGAAAATGTTAACAATATTTTTTAAAACTAGAAGGTGATAATTTTACGAGTCTTTTAAATACTAGAAAGAAATCGGTTAAACGACGATTCCTAACTGGAAAAACGCTTTTGGGACGCGCGTTTCTAGAAATTAGAGATATAAACCAATTAAACACATTGGACTTTTTGGGGAGCTCAGTAAAGGTTTGCTAAACTTTTTAAATTCCTACATGTTATGAGGCGCGTTATTGCAGAGCTACTAGTAGAAAAATCATTTATTTATAAAATTTTTCATTATTTCACTTCAAGAAATACGTGTGTGAGAAGTGCGTTTCTCATAAATTTGGGCACGTTTTTAATATTGAATTTAAAACTTACATGCAAAGGAATAATGAGACTTGTCTTCAAACATCTAGTGGCAGCATTGTTTTACTTACTAAAAGAAACATTCACCTATACAACTTTTGTTTATACAACCTAATCAATTCTGACACTTTCTGCTTCATTTGAGATAAGTTAAAGCGAGGTGTAAATATATAAGAATTTGCATTTGGGCATTTTACAAGGAATATAAAATAGTGCTACGATTTTGTCGTTCCGAAAATAAAAACAACTCTGATGGACGTACATCCCAAAATAGGAATAGTGTTATGATCCGCGCTTAATTGAATTTAATAATAAACCACAAGATAATAATATAGCGAAAATAATTAGAAATTGGCCACGTACAAATGGAAGTAGATCCCATTTTCTCAACCATATAGCAAAAAACTAAAACGCAAAAATAAAATGTTCTTACAGACTATCTATCGATCTTTAGAAAAAAAAGTTCCACTGTGTCCGGAGTTGTTTCGATTCTGAGATACAGAATAATAATACACAAAATAACAATTTTTTACCAAACATTTTATTCATGGACGAGGCAAATTTTTCACGAGATGCTATCATTAATTATCATAACAACCATTTTTGGGCCCATGAAAATCCCCACGTGATTAGAGAAAGACATTTTCAGCAACAATTTTCGCTAAACGTATGGGTAGGAATTATTGACTACCTAATTGGTCCATTTTTTTACTAGCAAGGTTCACAGGTAAATCCTACACAGACTCTTGGCGAGAACATCTACCCAATGTGTTAGAAGATGTATCCCTACATGTAAGAGCGTGTATATGTGGCCTATGCACGACGGGGCCCCAGCTCATTTTAGTGTCCTTGCTCGTCAGCACATCGACATTACTTACCCTAATCACTAGATCGGACGTGCAGGACCTCAAAACTTGCCAGTTCGTAATCCTGATTAATTCCTCTAGATTTCTATCAAGTCATCAGAAGGTTCCGGTTTATAAAACTCCTGTACGACTTGAGAAATTGAATAATCGATTGCAATGTCATAAAAAATACTCCAGGGATTTTTGAACGTGTCAGACAATCAATGATTAAGCGATTACAATCGTGTATTTTATCAGATGGTAGTCATTTTGTTCATCTACTTTAAAGTCAAAATCGTTTATTTTTTATTTTTCTTTAATTTATGTATAGCAATTATTACATAGTTTTTATTTTTTTAAAGTTGTCCATGGATAATTTTTAAACTGGTTTAAAATAATTTTTATTTCTTTTCTCGAAAACGAGGCTAGGTATTAACAAAATACAAGAGACAAAAAAGTTATATTTTTAGTTGCTTAAACTGAAAAAATTGCAAAAAGAGACAGTGGTGTACTTTTTTCTCAATAATAATGGTTGCGGTGCCCCTTGAGACGCCACTAGACTTAATAACTTCAATCTAGTTAGGGCTGAATTAGCGCCGTAGTACTAAAAATAACACTGCTATGTATATATATATATATATATATATATGTCATAATAATCCACTCAAATACCATTTTACAAAAAATTTAATATTAATACTTTTTAAAAACTTTTCCTTCATTTAGGTATATGATATTTTTTGTTTTTCCTGTAAAATTTGTGGTATCGGCTTAATGGAGCAGAACGTCAAACGTTTCCACCGAAACGGCAAAAACGGCAATTGTAAATTTGCAGTTTTTAGCGATTAATCGGGTGCTACAAAAAATCAAATTGTCACCGCCAGAAATAAAAACGTTACCGTTCTTATTAACTTTGTCTGAAATGTTGATTAAATGCATAAAAAATGTCTAAACAAAAGTAACAATAATTTAGTACGCTTCTTCACATACACATTGCATCCAGATATATCTTCCATTACTTGCCATTTTAAATGGCTGTTTAAATAACAATGTAAACATATTAGCCTTAAACAACATCATGTTTAATTTTATAAAATAAAAATTAATTTAAAAATATTTTTCTACGGTTTTCAGAAATAAGTTTAATGACAGCACACAAATTAATCTTCTAAATCAACTACACGACTTGCAAGTGCAATGCAGTGATTGTAGGGCAAAGACTGTCGACTTTTTATTAGCTGAGCTAGTTCTCCGCCAATAAATTAATTTAATTAGGTCGCCATCTCAGTACCTGGCGTAATAATTAAGTTTGGAAAATAGGAGTTACATCGAACACAGTCGAGTTCTAGTTTCCAGCAATCCCTTAATTAGATTTGAATAAATTGTTTAATTCAGGATATAGAGGAGCTAGTGTAACAAAGTAAATGTAAATCTACACTAATAATATCTTCTGCTACCCCGTAATATGAGAGTTTTAAAGTTAAAATATTTTAAAACACAAATTACTATGTAGATCTGAAATTTAACAAATATAGAACAACTACGACAGAATATCATAATTAATACGGTTTGTCATTCGCAACTAAAAATGAATGTGTTTTTGCCTAAGTCCCAGTTTAGCATATATTCTGCGGTGTACTTCTTTTAAATTTAAACTATATACAGTGTGTCTAAGATAAGGATGCACTGCATGGGGATCTAAGAAACGGTAAAAGATATAGTATCGGTTAAATTAGACAAAAGTTGCGTATTTTGATGCCCAACAAAATCCCGTTTTACAAATTTGAAAATTCAAAGCCGTTCCGGAAATATCCTAGAAAAACCGAAATATTGCGATTTCGTTTAAATTTTCTTTTGAAGCTATTTGAAAAGATATGAAAAAACGGAAAACACTTTTTTATTCTCACTTTTTAAGCTGTACAAGGTGACGTTAACAAATTTTCATTACAACGTTTCGTTTCGATGGAACTATCATCAACTTTAATTTTTCTTATCTAAAATAATATGGATCATTTAAAAAGCCTGTATTATCCCGACAATAACCTTCTAATGAAGAAAACCAATACAACGTTCTACAATCTGCAAAATCCACAAACTTCCATCAGAGAAATTCAAGACCAGACGGGGGTAGCTAAATCTACAGATCAACTCAAGGAAAAATCAGTTTAAGCCTTACAAATTCCGAATATGTCAAGGATTAAAACCGGGTGACGATGAACGACGTAGACATTTTTGTGAGTGGTATACCAGGATATGTGAAGACAGTCTTAATTTTCCTTATAAAGTGATTTGGTCTGATGTATGTAACCAATAACGGTATTTTTAACAAGCGCAATACCCACTATTGGTCACAACGAAATCCACGTGTAAATAAACCATCTAGACATCAAGTTCGCTTTGGATTTAATATTTGGTGTGGGGTTTTTGGTAGCAAGATTATAGGCCCTATTTTCTTTCACAATTCATTAACTTCCGAGCGGTACATTGAGACCTTGAGGCACGATTTAGAAGATGCATTAGATAATTTACCGTTAGGCGCTGTACACCGCTGTTGGTTCCAACAAGATGGTGCTCCAGCCCATAACTCCATAGAAGTTCGCCAATATTTAGCTGAACGGTTTGAAGGAAGATACATTGAGACTTACAGTGAAACACCTTGGCCTCCAAGGTCCCCGGACCTAACTCCCTTGGACTTTTTCTTGTGGGACTACATAAAAAATGAGGTATTTAAGGAATGTTTTGACAACGAGGAACAATTACATCAATCAGTATGAGCAGCATTTAATACAATTACTCCTGAAATGTTAAGTCATATTTTGGAGTCTACCGTGAGACGGGCGTACTTCTGTTTAGAAAATGGAGGTAATTTGTTTGAACGTTTGTTATAGTTAGTAAATAAATAAATACATTCATTCGAACTTGTCAACCGTTTTTTCTTCCTTTTATCGTTAGGATTTCATACCCTACTATGATAAAATGCTAGAAATGTATTAAAAAGCCATTTTTCCGTATAAAAATCTAAGTAATAATATTGTGCTGTACATCGTTAAATTCGCAATCTAATATTGGGTGTACTTTTTTTCCGTCCGGACGGTTAGACGGTTCCGTACCATATATCTGTAAAAAATCTCGAATCTATATCGAACACACATTCATATATATGCCTACTCAAATAAAACCACTAGTTATATTTTTATTTGTTTTTCTTTTTTATATTCATTATTTTATACTTTTCACAACGTTATTAACATAGTCTTTGAAAAAATAATTTATGTGGTTTATTATTTAGCCCCATAAAAGAAGTTTTATTACAATTAATGGAATTTTCCCGAATTCTTAAACATTTTATTGAGCCGCCCGCCCGTTTTGTTTTTACATGTAGGATTCGCAATAAAATTTTGCCACACCTCGTTTTTATGCAAAATTTCAATGGGTATGTGGTTTTTTGACATTGATTTTTAAACATTTCATCATGAATTAAAAACAAAATTTTATTAGTTTATTCTAACATCACACTTAATTCTTGAGCAAAATTTGAGCTCAATAGATAAGTAGTTTTTAATTATGATTTTTTAGTATTTTATTTGGCCGCCATGTTCTTTCGTCATTTTGGATTTATACTTGATTTTTAAGCCAAATTTGAAGTAAATAGGTAGTTTTTGAGCTGTGCCGCGTATGCACACCGACAGAAATGAGGAAACATGTTTTTCGGGTCCAGGAACCCTAAAACACAAAGATCTGCAAATATCTTGGAGGGTTACTTTTTCACGATTAGGATACTTCCCTCTTAAGGGGGAAGTAAAAAGCAGAGAAGAAATTAAAATTTGCCTTAATAAAATTTTTCCTCGTTTGTAAGAGGCGTAATTATTAAATTTTTGCATACACCGTAGAATAAAGGCTGCAAACAATGCGTCAGAATTCTTCATGGGTTCGACAGCCGCATTGTCAATAATACAGGGCCAACAATAAAACTTTGTAACTGTCTACGCCTCCAACGTTTGTTGCTGTTCATGACATTTTTATCGAGCGTATTTTCAAATTCAAATATGGCTGAAGTTGATCCAGAAAACTGGGTTGGATATTAAAAATAATATCTTGGAACAAATTATAACTTTGCTTCAACCTGCCCCTGATGTATTCCTTGACACAATTTTCTGAAAGCGCAAGAAAGGCTGTGTTGTTTAACTTTTTAAAAGATTTTATATAACTTCACTTTTATGTTTGTTAGTATAATTTGATATACATACATAAACCCGATAACAATACAATATTATGGTATCTAATCGTGAATGTCTTATACAGGGTGCGTAAAAAATAAAGTGATAAAAGATTTTATTTTTGAACCACTAAACTGAAAATCAAAGGATCATTAAACTTACATAAACACAGAACTTATAAAAATTTGAATAATTTCTTAAAAGCTTGACACGCGAAATGGCATTATATTGAAATAAAACCTTAAGCCTTTAAGAAAGCATTCTAATTTTTAAAAGTTTAATTGTTATGTTTATGTCAGTTTAATTATTTTTTACTTTTCAGTTCAGTAGTTTATAAATAAAAACTTTTTTTTAATAATTACTTTACATTTATTTTATCGCATATAACACGTGTAATTCAGGTTCAAGAAGATTCTAACATTAAAAGAGAATAGCTAAAATAAATCAGCAAACTTAGTTAAAAAACAAAATTAAAAAAAAAACACATATCAAATATATCTAAATGTAAAATATAATATGTAATGGAAAGTCAAAAAAACACTAAATTAGGTCTAAACATTATGTCAGATTCAATCTCCAACTAGGTAAAAACAATTTTGCAAGTTATATAATTCTCTTTTACACTTAAAACCACCCTGAAATTGTGACCTATTAACGCTGTCAAGTTTGATGTAGATTTTTAGATCAAGCATTTATCTAAGAAACAAAGGCCTACAAGAGACCGTAGCATCAACATATCCAATGCCACTACTTGCTTTCTTTTGAACCTGAACTTTTAATTTTTAGGAAATATTTCAAACCACTATCAATGGTTAATGCCAACAATTTGACGTTGTTAGTCTTCTTGGTTTAAAAAAAAATTAAACTAAATTACCTGTGTTTTATTACAGCCTATTTCCAATAAGCTAGATGTGAACCATCTTTCCGACATATGTAAAGCGTTAGCTTTGTTTTCCCTTAGCTGAAGAAACATTTTATCCGATATCGACAGAATCGCACCATCCGCATACAAAACTGATCTATAGGGAGGCATACTAACACAAAAGTCATTGACATCCGTGGGGCAACCCGTTAAATATTTGTTGCTGGTCGGATTGATCTTCATTAATGGAGACACTTTGCTTTCGATCTAACAAATATAATAATAATAATAATAATAAGACGTTTATTAATCCAATAACAAGTAATTATACATTGACATTACCAACAGGAATAATTATTTTGGATTAAAAGGCCTTTGAGTCAGCTTTCTGAGACAAATTCAGGTGCTGTTGGGGCCTTGCTCTTAAACATTACTATATATAACAAAAATATATAAGAGAAAAAATTGAGAGAAAAAAAAATATAACCATTTACATAGATAATTATATTATATATTCGGAAAAACGATAAAACAGACAAGAAGCAAAGTAAAAGTTAAATTAAAAAAGAAGAAGGAAGAGAAAGTGACAGCTAAAAATAGAGGGAGAAGGAAGTAAGATTTAAAAACTAACAAAAGTAGACACTAAAGTGCTGGGTCACCTGTATTACATTTTATGAATTATTAAAATCATAAAAGTGATAAATAAATCTTATACAGAGCAAACAGACATTATGCAAGCAAAGTTTTTTTATTTTCCGTTTAAATACAGAAATACTTTGTAATGAGGAGCAGTTGATATTTTATTGGAAAGTGCGGCAGACCAATATGAAAATGACCTTTTGAAAATTTCTTTTCTATGAGCTGGAATTGTAATCAAGGTTTTGCGCCGTAAATTTAAATTATGAACATCAGTCCTAAATGATAATTTGCCAAATAAGTATTCTGGTGATTTATGTTTAATTATTTTGAAAATGAAACATGTAGAGTGAAGTAATCGACGATCATGCATATTCAGCCAACCAAGTTCTTTAAGTTTATGTGAAACACCTCGCCCACGCCTAATCCCAAAAATGAAACGAATGCAAGAATTTTGAAGCTTTTGAACTCTTCTTATATCTACACTATCCAAGCACGGGCCATACACACTGTCACAGAAATTAAGCAGAGAGAGTATTAAAGAGTCACATAGCAAAATTTTAGTTTGTTTATTTAAAAAATGTCTATGGTTAAAAAGAGATTTAAGGGTGCCGTAGGCTATTTTTAATTTTGATGTTATATGTTCTTTAAACCTCAGCTTATTATCAATAATTAGACCTAGATTTCTGACACTTTCCTGGAAAGGTATGGGATTGTTATTAATTTGTATATTTAATCGATTGTTAATATCGGCTCTCAATGGTTCGCTACAAAAAAGCAATGCAACACTCTTTTTTGGATTTATGTTTAAAACATGTGTTTTTGAAATGTCATATATAGCTGATAAGTCTTTATTGATGTATTCATTGGCAACCTGAAGAGAGTGAGGACTAAAAGAGTAATAAATCTGCGTGTCATCAGCATACAGATGGTACTTACATTGCTTTAATTCCTTCACGAAGTTTGAGGTATATACCGAGTATAGAAGTGGTCCGAATTTACTGTAATCTAACATAGTCAAAACCGTGGCATTATTTCTATCCAATTCCCGAAATATATCATCTGTTATATCGCTAAGGGCTGTAACACAACTGTAGCCTTTGCGAAATCCGGACTGTTTTGAAGGAATAATATTATTTGTAAATAAAAACGACTGCATTTGATTTTCCAAGTATTTCTCGAGCACCTTCGACAAAACAGGCAAAACTGAAATTGATCTTAGATGTTCAAGGTCGGTGGGATGATTTATTTTTGGCAACGGAATAACCTTGGCCTTCTTCCACTCCGAAGGAAAGTATGATTTTTTTATACACACATTTACAATATGTCGGATATATGGAGTTATATATGGACAGCATCTAAAAATCAAAGTAATATTAAGCCTATCAACTCCAAAAGCTTTCGACTTCATATTTTTTAAAATTTTAATTATGTCAGAATCACCAACCGGACAAAATGAAAAATTGTTTGACACAATTTTATTAGTATTATAAAAATTAATTAACTCAGTATCCGGCGAAAATTTACTAACACCTGAGTCGACGAAAAACCTATTTATTAAATTAGAATCATTAAACGTAGAAGGTAATTCAAATTTTTTGTTTTTAGCTATATTAAGTTTTTTTAATTCACACCATTTTTCTTTGCTCCCCGCATTTTGAAATTTTAAATTTAAATAGGCTTTTTTTTCCGCTCGAACTGCATTATTTGTTAAATTTCGAAGCTGCTTATAATATTCCCGGTGTTCCGGGGTCTTGGTTCGCCGAAAACGATTCAGAGCCTGGTTCCTCAATTTTTGCATCAATCGGATATTATCGGTGATCCACGGCGTATATGGTTTAATTTTACTTTTTACCGTTTTTACTGGAGCGTGATAATCAAAAAGTTGCAGAAAATTATTAGTCATAAATAAAATTTTTTCATCAATATTTTCTATGCAATAAATATCCCGCCAAGGAATTGACTCAAGATCACGCTGAAAATTTAGCAAATGGATATTATGCAAAGCACGATACGTAAAATTACATGAGTTTGTTTTGGAAGCTTCAAATTTTAGTTTGCAGGAAATCAGCATATGGTCTGAAACCTGAACATCAACTACATCTGTATTAATTACGTCCTCCGAGTTACAAAATATCAAATCAATAAGTGAATGACCCACGTTCGTAACTCTAGTTGGAAAATTTATAATTTACTTAAGGTCGTTCTAAGTGTCATACATATTGACGTTAAAATCTCCGAGGCAAAAAATCTGATCACTTTCCGTGAACAGATTAGTTAAACAATCTTAAAAATAGTTAAGAAATTGCGGAAAATCTAAATTGGGTGGCTTATACAAATTTCCTAGTAAAATACATTTTTCAGATATTTTGATTTGAATCCATATTTGCCCTAAAAATTCTTTAGTTTCTTGTAGCACTACTCTAGAATTTATACTGTTTTTTATATACAAGGCGATGCCGCCTCCCCTTGTGGGGCGATCCTACCTAATAAGATTATATCCGGGGATATAAACAACTTCATCATTTACCCGATCACTCAACCAGCTCTCAGAAACCCCTACAACATCATGTTTAACCGCTATCAAATGTTCAGCAAGTATGTTAAAATTATTAACAAGTGACCTCGAATTTAGGTGTGCAAAAGAAATCATAAAGAAGAAGAAGAAAAGAAAAGAGAAAAAATAAAGAAGAGAAAGAGAAAAAAAAAACAGAAAATAGATACAAAAGTGACAGTTAAACGCAACAAGAGAATATGTAACTGTCAGATATGTAGCTTATAAAATAAATGCAGTAGCAAGTGGGTGGTTACAGACAAAAAAAAATAAAAATAATGAACTAAATACAGCATTTTATGTTCGAAACCCTCTCTAAAGCCTAAACTACTCGCTAAATTAACTTAAATTAGAGCATTGGCTTAAATAAAATGCACAATAAATGCCCAAGTTTACACCTATTTACACATCTTAAAAATAAAATACGAATATCATAGAAGTACATGCCAGACACAGCAATAATAAAATAATTAATTTTATGCAAATATATCAGGGTAATACCCTATTCAAATAATATACAACTATGTCAGACATGCAACCATAAAATAAATGCAAATTAATTAAATACAGCATTTTAACTGAATCGAAACGTACAAGAAATGCCCAAGTTTACACTTATTTACACATGTTAAAAATACGTATATTATAGAAGTACAGGCCAGACATGGCAATAATATTATTTTGATGCAAATAGGTAGGATAAAACCCAATTCAAGTAGTATAGAAAATGCACAACAATACAGCCCAGCAAAAGATACTGAACCATAATTTGTTAACTACAATACAATTAAAATTACTCAATTGCATTAAGGTGTTCCATGTCCTCCACACGATATGTCACACCGCCACTTTTAACATAGATGTTGCCATGAAGACACCATGCACTTTTCACTGAAAATCTTTATCTTTCAATCGCCGCACTTAGAAGTTTAAGGACGTTCTTGTGTTAAATCTTCTTGAACAGACATTTTTAGGGATCGCAGTTTTTTTGCGGCTACTTGGTGATAAGATTTAATATAATTTTTGTTGATGTTTAGTTTAAGGTTACCATTAAATAAATCTATCACCTTTTGCTGCGCGTTCTCGCCCTCTTCGTGTTTGATTCCAAATATTCGAATATTGCAGCTCCTTGAATATTGTTCGTGATTATCAAGCTTTGATTTTAATTGCTTATTCATATCAGAAAGTACGCGGATCTCGTTCCTTACTGTGGATAAATTCTCTTCAAGTTTTTTAATTCGATCACTAAATTTTTCTTCTAGCTTCTTAGCCATAACGTTAATAAACTCGTTCTTAAATTGTTCATTAAAAATCTTGCCGACTTCATTTTTGACAGCTGACTTAATTTCCTCTATGTCTGTGCGGGTGAGAACCATCGTAATGCTTGATGGATCTCTGATGTAGCAAAAGAAACAAAAACTAGCTTCGTACACCCAGCTGATGATGTTGCACAACTTATATTACAAAAAAACAATTATTTCTCACCGTAGACAACATATATTTAAATTTAAATCTGCAGACCACACCACTACGTGTTTACAGTTACAGCGCCATCTATAATATGATCGATGATATATATGATTTAATTAGGGAGAGTGGTGTACCAGCAAAACCCATATACTTAATTTGTCCGGAAATATCATATGAGAGTTGCAGTCAAAAGAGTTACTAAGGTAGCAAAGCATTGCTGATCGCGGTTCATCCTTATCAAAGTCCTCGACATACGTCCCTCACAACTTCCGTTCCTGCCTGAGAGGTAGACTTGTCCTTCACGAAATTAAATTGGCTAATCGTAATAATTTCTTAATAATATAATTTCTACCTAAATGTAATATAATTGTATCTCCAAGACTGATTTCGATAACTTTTCTAAACAACGAAACTATAATGATTCGCCTATAAATGTCCAGCTAAAGTTTGTCCCTTTTTTTTAAAAATTATTCAAATATCGAAAAGCAGGATTAATTTGCCCTAAAATATGTAGATTAGTGTCTTGGTCAACAATAAAATCGAGATCAAAAATAAAATGGATGAATAATCTTTCCTAATTCAGTGTTCAGAGTTAGAAATAAATGTTTTTAGTTAAGCAAATAATTAAATGATTGGTAAAGTAGTTCATTAAACAAGAACATAAATACATTTTGCCAAAACTTATCTACCAATCAGAAAAAAATATGTTTGTTTTCGAAAATATTTGAAAAATACGGATTTCGTTTGCTTTTGGCATAATTAACGACGCGTCTGTTAAATCGATAGGAAACTCTGGAAGCTTTAGTTACAGATATTTTGAAACTGTCAATTTTATGTTTATTTTTCCTGGACTAAAGGGGACTTGTCTACTTCGTATTTGGGTGGGACTCTGTACAAAATTTCGATAAGTAGGTTACTTTCGTCCGTAATTTCTGCAATGGAAAAGCTATACTAGGTAAACCCTAATCCCTATGAAATCTTAATAGATACATTTCCAAATTATATAAATTTGAGTGTTTATTCCCGAATTCGTTAACCATAATATTCACACAGGAAAAATTTAAGTAATTTTAATTAAGAACAAATATGTTTATTAATTTATGTCCTCTTTAGATCTTGTTTAATTATTACCAATGAAAATTTTAGAGAACTCATATTTAATTTTAATTTTCTATAGCCTGGGAAGTTTTTTTATTAATTCGCAACGTGCTAACAAAAATAATTTTAATCTGCTGCAGCAACCATATTTTAACAGAATGTTGCATTCAATATGCAATAAAATTCGCACGCAATTTTCATGTATACGTTACTTTCTTTAACACATTTTCAATCAAAATAAAATTATTCTAAAGAATATTTTTTATGGGTCTGGATGTACCAATTGGCCAGTATCTTAAAGTATAATAAAACTAATTTATTATTTTGGCATAATACCAAATTAATAACAGGAAGATAGAAGTATAGAAGTCATACCATTTTAATACATCAGCCACATCTTAATTAATTACTTCATTCGCCTGTACTCAGCGGTAAAGTCTAGTGATAATTCTTATTAGAGAGAACATCTGTATTTCTAAAATATATAATATGTAGGTATACGTAAATTAAGTTGCAATTTAAATGCTATTTATACGTACCACGTATAAATAGTAACATAAAAAATGTTAATGCAGGACCTTCAAGGTGTCATAATATAGGTAAATCCTTCGATTTTTAAGATATTTCATCAGACTATGTCATTGTCTTCATCCCAGACGCCATAGCAGACAGGATAACTCTGTTTTTTTTTAAGACTATTAGGATTTATTTTTGAGCATCAAATTGAGTTATCGGTAAGCTGCCTAGATCTTGTAGTGATTTTAGCAGTTTAATGTTTGTCCAATGTAATTATGTGTCTCGTGTATATGTTATAGTTGCAATATAAAAAACTAAAATAATAAGATCACATGATAATAAAAAACTCAATTCAGCTTTTGATAATGTGATGAAAATCGCTCCACCAACAAAACATCCAGATATAATTCCCCATTATATTTTCAGCGTACTGTCTTTGACAGCGGGGTTTAACATTTTGATGGCTTTGAGCTTTCATGTATTATCCTTTAACTTGCAAGTTGGTTTACAACTTGTTTGCAATTTTCAGTTATGTGGTTTATGAGAGAACGATGTTCACTGTTTTAAAATTATTTCGGGATCTTCTCTCTGGGGTAATAAGCAGCCGCCCAAACGCTTCGTGGTCTATAAATTTCTACTTTTGATAGGCAACGAAATTTTAGCGGTAACTTTAACATCAAGCAGCGTTGAGAAAATTAGCTCTGCAAATTCAGCTTTTAGTGCTTTAATAAACTGGTTTATAAAGTCTAATTTATTGTGCCGTATAAACACCAGAACATTTTTGGAGGCAACTAATGGCTTTGAATTCATGTTATCCCTCTCAAAATAGAATTAAGTTCTTTCGACACGGTTATTTTGGCATTAATTTTCGAGCGTAATTCGCAACGAAATACTAGTTATAGGATTGACTTCAGAGAGTCTGGAAAAAAGTTAGTCTAGAGTCTATAGGTTCACACTTTAACAGTCAATTAAAATGGTTAATTACTGAAATAAATTACATAGTAAAACTTTATTTCGTGTGCAAGGGGCTCCGAATTAATTATGAATCCTATTTTTTGATACAACAACTTTGGTGTAATACGCATTAGTATCCACACAGTCTCAGAGATTATGATAGTATGGGTAACTAGGGAAACAGTATTACAATTATATTAGAAAAGCAAATTTTTAAAGATTGATATCACCTCCCAATAAAATTTGTTTATTTTAGAGCAGTGATCGCCAACCTTTTCAAGGTGTTAAGCTACTTTGATAATTTAGGAATAAACCGTGAACTACCTACTTATAACTAGCGTTTAAGCCAGCCTAAACGAAATAATGCACAGTTGTATTTGACATACATGTTTTTATTAATTTTTTGGTTAATAAGTACTTAATAACTACTAACTAATACTAATACATATCTACCAACCGTAGTGGTTTAAAAAATGAACAAAATTTTCATATAGCCATAATGGCATGTCACATACGACTTAATAAAAGTTAACAAAATATCATAATTAAAATTTTAAACAAAAACTTGTGATAAAAAATGCGTGCATTCAATGAGAGAGTTTGCAGTGTAATTTGATACAGCCATTCGAACACAATTATATATATATATCTTCATCTGCAAGGCGATATTTGTTTTTAATAACCTTCACACTGGAGAAAGAAAATTTGCACAAATAGGTTGAAGTAAATAACGCTTTCACTTTTAAGGCAACACAACATAGAACTGACTATTTGTCTTTACTTACTATAGGCCAGATACATTTTCTCCGTGAATCTAACTATTTCAATGCTAAATCACTTTGAAATGCAATCACTTTCATGTCAGTTGCAGCAATGTCTTCGCCAAAGTTCTGCATAACACAAGTTGCAAACTGTTGGATATCAATTTCCATGTAGGGTGAAAAAATAAATTGAGCCACCAATGCCATTTTGTTGAAATCCTTAAACCGATTTTTGAAGTTATCCTTCAAGTTAGAAACTATTTCTACTTGAGATTTACCGTCATAGAGTTCTATGGGATTTTGAGATATCTTCTCTGAAAAAACAGGAAAATGCTTGACATCATGGTTGATTAAGGTTTGTTCCCAAAACTCAAGTTTTTTTATAAACGCATTTATATCGGAAATCATTTCCGCCAGTTCTTTATCTTTTCCCTGAAGTTGCAAATTGAGTTCATTAATCTTGTCTATAATGTCTACAAAAAACCCAAAATCTCTAAGCCAAATTGAATTTTCCAGATCCTGAATAGGTTCGCCGCGTTGTTGAAAAAACTTTGACAGATAGGGCTTCATTAAAACGTGTTAACACTCGTCCTTTACTTAACCATCGCACTTCAGAGAGACAATCAATTTCATCGGCTAAGATTTTGAATAATCTTTTTTGTAATGTGTGATCTCTAATCTTGTTTGTTTACAACTTTTACTACCAATTTCATGAAGCTGTTTAGTTTTAAAAATTTTTCACATAATGCTTGCTGATGAATAATGCAATGGTAACACAGAAATTGTGGAAAGCGTTCATCTTTAGGATAAAATGCTACCAGACCCTTATCACCATACCATAGCTGGAGCCCTGTCAGTTGTCAAGCCTAGCAATTTTAAAAATGGAATTTTCTCAGAAGATATACAATTGTTTATGAGAAAACAATTTCTGTCCAGTGGTATATCCTTTCAGTGGAATAAACTTCAAAATATCTTCATCTTTAATCATAAAATCACTAAAAACCATCCTGACGAACACGGCTATCTGGGAGGTGTCAACCACATCTGTTGTCTCATCACTGTATTAGCAGAAAGTTGCATAGATTTTATTACTGCAACAATCTCGTTTTAATTTTTAAAATTGGAAAATAAGGAATCTGCTACTTCTAAAAACCCCTGTTTTATCATTTCCTTATCTTCATACATTTTATTTTTTTCTACAATTATTTGATACACACGGTATGATGCTTTCGTTGCAGCCTTATTTTTGTCAACTGCTTTTAAAAATATTGACTGTTTTCCAATAACTGGTTCTCTAATTGTTTCAATTTTTCTTTTCTGCTGGCAGCATGTAATGGCAAATATATTTTAAAATTTGGATGTACACCTTTATGATGCCTCTCAATATTTCCTTTTTTAGCAACCGAAACAGAGGCATTATATAACAAACATACTCTTTACCTTTAACTTCTGTAAAAAAATGCTGTTCTTCCGATTCAGAATGAAAATTTTATGTCTACTTTCTTATTACTGCTTGCCATAATCTTTTTTATTGCTCACTTGGTGTTCTTGCATTGAAAAAATACACGCTACGCAAAGTATTCGAAATTGGACACAACGGCTAATTTGTATGTTCTTTGTACAATAATATTGTAAATACTCTATTTGTATAGTTGAATATAGCATACGACTAAAACCAAACAAAACAGAAAAACACGATATTTCTTATTCGAATTATTGAGTTTTACCGATTAAGGCTTTTAGTCTGGTTCTTGTAGCTTCTCAGATGTACTGCTCGTATTTCCTCACGACCCTGTATACATTTCATTTCACAGAAAGTGCCGGTTAACCAATCGGAGCAAGGTTTCTGCGGGATGACAGTGTACTGAAAGCTTACTCACACTGGACAATATTTCAACCATGGATTCAGCCACTCTAGGCCAAAGAAGGAAGGAATATTAAGAATTCTCTATTATGAAGCTGATAATATTTCCAGAGGATGTCAAACATAAACTAACCAACACCATGACAAACTTGCTCTAGAATGGTGATTATAAATAGCACCATGTCAGAATGTAAGAATCATGAAACTGTTAAAAACCCCGAGTCTGTGCCATCTTCTGGTTTTCTCACCATTCTCTGTATTAAGGTAGCATCTAAAAAAAATTAGAAGAAACGGTAAGAAATTCAACATCAGAACCAGATTCAAATACTTTGCAAAAACGAGATCACTTGCAACAAGAATGTTTGAACATAAAAACATAGTTTAACCAGCAGACTAAAGTCTTGCACAGGGAGTAATACTGGCTGCCTTTATCGCAGAGAATCAAGACCGACCTAGTGCCCAAACCGAAACTTTGCGAATAAATAACAAATAAAAAAAATGGAGATCTCACTAGTTTCTCTTAAACACAGTGACAAATCTAATACAGATCCATCCATGTAACCAAATATCAAAATAAACAGTATCCAAACTGATTGGTACTCTATTTTGTTTATCTCCAGCAGAACTCAAATATCTTATTAACACTAGTACACCCAAACGTAACTCTTCCCGTATATCCAAATATTTATGAGACTAGTTGGTTTACAGTGAAGACATAAATATATCTTGTTAATATTCATGATGAAACTATCAAAACCTAAAATAGTTTAAATCTTAAATAATATTTATTTAGAAGCTGACTTCTCTTTAGAGGAGGTAAGTGAGGCTAAGCGTCCCCTTAATTGTTCATTAACTTATCCTGAATTTTTACTAAAACATTTTTTGCGATTGTCATTATTATATATATATATATATATATATATATATATATATATATATATATATATATATATCAGATTCATTATATTCGTCTTATTTATCATCCAAAGATCTTAATTTTTTTATACACATTTTTTAAAATATAATAATCAATCATTACAGTCGAACATACTTATTGAAAGGTACATTACATATTATAAACAAAGCATCAAAATTTCGTATACATAACCACAATATCGCGTCAACTATTCTTAATTTCAATCTAAAATATTTAGTAATCAATAATATTATGGCGCGGTAAGGTACACCTCCTAATTTATCAAATTATTTATTGATAAAAAAAATGACGAAACCACGTCTAAATTTCTATAAAAACTGGGGATGCTAAGGAAAATCACTGCTTTCAGTCAAATTAGTATGAAAAATACGAGTGGTTAACGTCGGGTTCTACTTAAAAGGAAAAGTTTTTTGTTTGCCTTGCTTACCCTTCCCGCCGTAAATCTAATATACTCATGGTCTTAATTATTGAAAGTACTAGGCTTTATAATGAACTTTAAATAACTTTAATTAAAAGACAAGCAGAGGGATTACAAAAAAATATTCATTTTTGTTTGCTCAAAACAAAATTATATTCTAGAAAACTGGCGATCTTTCTTCTGTTCTTCAAAATAAATTAGCAATTAATAAAACAATTATTAAAAAAAGATATCCTGTTCAAATCAAAATTTTAATTATAAATTACAAAAACAATTTGATTTTAATTAATACAAAATATGGCCATATAAATCCAATGAACTCTATACTACATAAGTGGAATGGCCCTGATCATTGCACAGATCTTCTGAAAGTGTATAGGGGGCAAATGCGACAAAGATAGTATTCGTTGAACATTCTCGTTTCGCTTCTACTCGTAGTACATAATTTTTTTGCATAAGTAAATGTTGAGCTCAAATTTTAGATAATACGGTGCAAAATTTCTATCGATTTTTTATGTTCATACTTATAACAGATAAAAGGAAATACCCTAAATACTTTTTATAGCTGTTTATATTTTAAATAGTTGCTTCTATTTTAAATTAATAATGTGCAAATGTTTTCAAAAAATGCTTTTTACGTTTTGGAATAATTTAATAACTCGTTATAAAATTTCTATGAATAACTCAAATATCACGCATCTAAGTCCCTTGTGCTTCGGACTAATGTGTAACAATGAAAATTTCAAATTTTACAAATATATTTTATTCTTATATTCTCATATATCTGGCAGTTTTAAATTTGGTTAAAAAAGAAAAATGTTATCATTTTAATTAAAATGAAACTATTTGCATTATCTATTTACCTACATACCCGAATATACCATAAAATCGATATTTGCAGTTGTTATTAGAGGATATGCTGAACTACTTCATTATAAATTACTTCAAATAGTATATAAAGAGCTGTTTTTTAACCAAATATTAAAGCGATATATATTCTTTAGTAAAATACACTTTTATTTTCATTTAACTCAATAAGATAGAAAGATAGGAAGATCACAAAGATGGAGGGTTGCATAAATCTGACTCTGCCTCTAAGTTACCAGCGCACTATGGACGAACTGTATTTTTATCGGAGGGAATACTGTTTGAGTGATAAACGTCGTATGAAAAGCCATTTTACAGAAAATTTACCGGAATATTTACAACTGTGCAGACGTAAAAACAAATGATATTTACAAACTTGATAAAGTATTTTGCAATTGATAATAATAAAAAGAGTAAACAAAGCAGTTTATTTTCTATTCTATTTTAAAAACGACACCGTTTTTCTCTTTGTTGTTTTGATTCTAAACTAAAGTAGAACTGTTTAATGAATGTATTCAATACATGACCTTGTTCTGTCAATAGATTTTGCACTCAATTTTTACGCATAAAGTCCGGAGAGAAGACTCGAAATAGAAAATGAGAGACGCATATGTATATCAGTTTCTTTTTAATGTAATAAGTTGGACCCAAGAAAGAATTTAAGGACAAGAACTACTTAACTAAATCCTAAAAGCTCGCTATTTAGTGAAATCTAATTTAGTTTTTTGACGTTTTAGCGTACATTTCCTTACTTTGATTCAGAAGAAGCGCGTTTTTCGGATGCTAAAAATTGATAATTTTGCATTTACCCGGATCTTACCCGTAACGAATTCCACTGCAGATAACACAGTTTGCATAATATACAGATATTTTATTGGCAATAACTTTATGCATAATGTATTATAAATTGTAATACATTTCAATTTTCTAAATAAAGGAAAAATTACACTATCAGGAAATTTCCGTTAAAACGGCTTTACCTATTTTTTACAAAAGTACCGGGAATTTATTTTACATTTAAACTTTCGTTGAATTAGGCAAATGAATTATATTACAATTTAAATAATATGCATTTATAAAATACTTCCTAATTCCCTGTATTATCCGTATGCGGTGAAATTAGTTACCCAGGAAAAGGTCAATTTACCGATTTTTTATTTTCTTTATCTTGTTAATTTTGTTGCATGTATTATTTATTGTTTTTGCTACATCCTCCGGTGAAAAGAAAAAAGAAAGTATCCACTTTGTACAATTTTTCAGGAAAGTAAATAATAGTTTAAGGATTTGCCATTAATAAAATTCTTATCAAATTATTTTGGGTAAGTATTGTAATAATAAAAAAATCACCCTTCGAGATTTGGTGCGGTAAGATTATTTTTTCCTGTATATATCATGAATATATCACGTCTTTCATCGTAAGTAAACATTTCTAAAAAGCATTACAAATAATCAAATTTTAAGATAACATTGATAAGTAAAACAAATGATATAATGTCATCTTAGCGATCCATCTCTCAAAATATTTAAATGAGTATGAGCTTTTTTTCAATAATATGACCTGTTTTCGTTAATAAATGAAAAACGATTAAACCAAAGAATTATATATTTTATGTCGTAATAAAAAAAAGTGTGCTTTAAAATTGGCTATAAATGAATATGCCTTTTCAAGAGCTGTTTGAAGGAGTTGCAGATACTGGTTCCACAACGAAAAATAAAAGGATCAGACCAAGTTTGTGTACTGAACCAGCAAATGGAGATAGAATTAGAATTTTCCGCTACCTACTACCCAAGTAAGTCAGTAAAGGATTTAGCTAGTGAGATACCCGTAAGCATATAGTTACTGAAAAAGGGCATGTTAATGAATTCAAAAAGGTTCAAAAATTAAAAGAAAATGACTACAATAAATATTCTAAGTTCTGTAGTTTTGAAGTAAGTATATGATCAAATCCTAAATGAGTTCGGGAATTGACTCTCCAAAGGAAGCTATTATTATTGAAACAATTTTTGATAGGCCACTTTAGCGATCCGCGGCCTACTAAGATATTTAAATGAAGTCCATATGAGTTACTTTTCAATAATATGATCGATTTTCATTAATAACGACTGCAGTAAAGATATATCTATTTTATATCGTTGTAATCAGAAAAAAATTAGGTTTAAAATGAACTATAAATGAGTGTGCCTTTCAATTAAAAAAAATTGAGGTTAGGATAATATTTCGAAAAATTGAAGATTATTTTTTTTAAAACCACAAAAAGACTTCAGGAAAATTGGAAAAAATGTTTTTTTAATCATATTTCTAACTGAATTTTTATATAACAGTTCAAATCAATTGGATAAAAGTAGTTTTTTGATGAATTTATAATGATTTTACAAACATATTCCTAGGCTGCCATATTGTTCCATAATTGCTTCGCACCGAAACTGGTTTATTATTAAATCAAACTTGATTTTCATGCACAATTTGAGAACTATTAGTTAAAGAGATAAGGATTTCTCTATATTTTATTCCCCGTATTAAATTTACCAAAATGTTAACATTCGATATCCATATGAACCTTGATTTGAAGTCATTCGGATAAGTAGTTTTCAGCTATGGCTTTTAAACAGAACGACATACCGCCAGTTCGACGAAAAAGGGAAAAGATAGTTTTTGAGATCTATAGATTCTAAAACCCAAAAATCTCGATTTCTCACGATTACAGTAATTCCTTATTATGACGGAAGTAATGAGTTTCCGGTGTTAGTCAAAGGAATTTATGACACGATTTATCGAAGACTATAAATTTTATTCTTGCCAGTGGCGAATCAAAAGTAAATAATATGGAAACAAAAATTTGTAGAACTCAACTTATAAAAATCTAGTGCAACCATGTAAAAACGTTTCTACACCATGTGTTGCATTGAGCTTGGGAAGGCTTTTTAAGGGTTATGCTATTCTATTCTCTACGAAGAACTTGACCTTGGCAGTCTCCTGGCACTTACCTAGTATTTTTTACCGCCCAGATAATGCTATGGACTTATCCCTGCTCAATTTAAGTTCACATCTTTTGTAGGCTGTGATAAAAATATTTCTGTTTAAATACAAACATAAATAGATAAGGTGTAGATTCACTGGCTTTCAAATGACCCTAAACTATTTTTAACGTTCGCAAATAAATAATTTCAGCTAAAAACAAAATTTAATATTGTTGGCAACTTAGCTTTTCTCTAAAATAACAGGACTTTAAAATGTGTATAAGTATGTAGAAGTTCTAATTGTGCTAAAAGTAAGTTTTACGATACATAAAAAATATTTTAATTTTTAAAAATATATTGAAAACAAATTATTTCCTAAACAAAGTTTAAAACCACCTCTGAAAACAGCACGGAACTCATTACAAATTCTACCAAGTCTTCTTTATAAGTTATATAAACCGCTTAAGGATTCACAGAAAACTAATCGTTAAAAACGTTTCATTTTTACTTTGAAGTAAAAGCTGTTTAACACTTGTATTCGTGAAATAATTATTTGCATAGTAGTTTTGTAAATCTAAGGAAAAACATAGCATTTTATATATAAACTTTAACTTGTTGTGTTTATATCTTTTTTAAATACACAGAAAGAGTTGCTGTTGGAATAATTTTCATTAAATGGAACTCGTTATGGTCTGCTGCATTCGCATAACGAGTTTTTGTTTTCGAGCGGTGGAAATTTTTACATGGCTTGATGTAGTAGGTTTTATTATGGAAATAGCATTATTTCATACATTAAAAAAAATTCAAATATTCAGATTATAAAACACAATGTTTTTAAATACGGCCGTTTTAGCTATTACATTTCCGCAAATATCAAATGGTATTTAACATAAGTTTATATTGAATTTTTTAATTTTGAAAATAGTTAACGAGAACATTCAATGAAGCAGTAAAATGTCCAACATTGTACAAAAATACGAACTATTGTAAAAAAATGCGATTGTTGAGATTTGTATAGAGTTAGTTGTTTTTAGTTTTCTACGTTTACTTTTACGGCAAATGACTTTTATGACAATTACAGGAATGGAAAAAAATTACAGGCAATTATTTTTTTATTTCGTTTGAATTTTTTACATTTATACAAGTTACATTTTTTCTGGGCTGGTACAAACTTTCTTATTTTAAG
This sequence comes from Kuschelorhynchus macadamiae, assembly GCA_030620095.1. Lineage (NCBI taxonomy): Eukaryota > Metazoa > Arthropoda > Insecta > Coleoptera > Curculionidae > Kuschelorhynchus > Kuschelorhynchus macadamiae. Next base: position 966,281 of record JAUTXW010002825.1, on the reverse strand, counting down.
CAAGACACCTTAATAGTGTTACAGATTATGATAGTGCACTTAAAGATGAATTAAACAGTACTAATTACAATTACAGATCTTTAATGAAACGTTTCAGATTTATATATTTTGTATATATATATATATATACAGCCATAATACTTAGTATTGGAATTTAAAACAGAAAAAAGTGTGACCCCAGTATATACATTAAACTGAGTATTAAACAAAATATGGGTCTGCGCCTCATCGTTTCTTATCGACGATCATTTTTAGCTTATTTTTGCAAACCATGGCCTTCTTGATGTTAATAAACGTTTTATTAACTAGCTGCATCTCAAACAATTTTGAACTTGTCTTTTGTCTCATACCTACGTCTAATTCAGATATTGGTTTAATAATACTTTTCTTTATTTAAGAAGGAAACTATTTTTAGGCGTAATTTAAAAAAACTTTTATTTACCTTAAAATTTTAATATGTAGTCTTTAGTTCTGGGTCCACTGTCAAGGTACCCGAGGACCAGTGCTGAAAAAATCTACTTTTTGGGACGTTTCCGAAGAAAGTCTACCTCAATCGTCAGCAAAACCAAAAATAAGAAACTAAAAGTAGTATTACTTCCTATGTTTTGTATTAGAAATATAACCGGAATGTCTAATCTCTGACAGAATGTCAATTTAAAGGTGTTATTTTTAATTGTTAAGATAATGTGATAAATATGTGTCCCTAGAGTATGTTCATTTTATTCTACTGTATTTTGAGGTGTTCTTTTTTTTACTTCAGTATTTAGCAAAGCTAACCATGTGTTATTAAAATTAACTGAACAAGATACTATACAAATATCTTTATTTAACAATATTAAGGCCCTTTCTTTTATTTAACGTTTTTTGGAACATGGTTATTTTGCCTAGAAGCTATTCCAATTAATTTTATGATTGTTATCTAGTGCATATTGACAATGTTTGATTTTTGAAATTCCCTATTTTTTATGTAAATTTGGTGTCCTTAAATTTTTTTGGCTAATGTCCTGGAGGTTGCACCTATGTAAAATTTATTGCATTGACACAAAATTGTATAAACATTTTTTTTTTGTATTTTCTTGTTCATTGCTAGGTTTTCTTTTTGTAAGTTTGCTCTAAGCATATTTTGTGTATTAAAGATCGTTCTTGTGTTAAAACGTTTACCTATTCATTTTATTTTATCTAATAAATTAGGTATGTATGGTATAAAAAGGTTTGTAATTAGTATATTTTGGATTTGTTTGACTTTTAGAATCTCAAATTCATAAAAACATTTTTCAATAAAATCATTAGGATAATTATTTTGATTTAAAACACCTTTTATAACATTTTTTCTTCAACCAAATTTTGATCTTTGCAAATTATTTTTTGCAGACTTTTTACAACTTCCTTTTAACCAATATTTGGATGATTTGAGTAAAAATGTAGTTATCTGTTTGTATGTGTAGGTTTTCTGTATACTTTTATTTTAAAACTGTGTATGTCTTTTTTAATAAATATGTCTAAAGATGGAAATCATTGCTCTGTTTCTTTTTTAATAGTAAATTTAATTCCCGGTTCTTTGGTGTTAATATGATTTAAAAAATTATTTAAATATTGATCATCATGTTCATAGATACAAAAAATGTTATCATGTATCTTCACCAAACAAGTGGCTTGTGATGGTAATTTTGAACACAATTTAACACAAAGTTGTTCATACAAATATTATTTAGTAAAGGAGATAAAGGAGACCCCAAAGTCATGCCAAAAATTTGTTGGTAATATTCATTTTTATATTGAAAATAAGTGGTTTTTACACAAAAAGTTAATAATTTTAGAACAGTATTAATGTTTACTGATGTACGTTCACTACTATTATCATCATTCTCAAGTTTATTTATTACTATGTTTCAAGTTTTATCCACAGGCACATTTATAAAAAGACTAAGGATTTCAAAATTTACCATTGTATTATTTATATTTATTTGAATATTAAACAATTTCTCTAGGAAGTGGTGTGAAGTTTTCATATATGAATCACTGTTACCTACTAGCGGTTTTAATATATTTAAAAGAAACCTAGCTAAAGGATGTCGGTCAGTTTAAGCTACTTACGTCTTGTGAATTTTTGGTACCACATAAAAATGTGTCGTTTTACTGTGGTGTGGTGTTAATTTAAAGCGTTCAATATCTATAAATTGGTTTTTATGTTTTTTAGGCTTAGTGTATATTTGTCTTTCTATGAGCTCTATTGGCTCTTTATCTAATTTCGAGTAAGTGCTTTCGTTTATAAATGAGGTTATATTTTGACTCCTCAAAATACAATAAATTACACTTATTTTTATCTTAAAAATTAAAAATAACACCTTTAAATTGACATTCATTGACATTCTGTCAGAGATTCTTATATAAAACATAAGTAATATAGTGCTTTTTTATCTCTAGTTTTGCTGAAGGTAGACTTTCCCCCGAAAGGTCCAAAAAAGCAGATATTTTTCAGTGTCATTCCTCGGGTACCTTCATAGTGGACCCAGAACTAAAGACTACATATTGAAAGAATAAGATAAATAGATAACTTTTATTTTATATTTTAATTTCGTATTAAAACTGTGGCGTAAAATACAAAAATAGTTTCCTTTTTAAATCATGAATCCGCCACTACGATTTCGTAATTATTTCTCTGTTTGTAAAGCAAATCAATATACCGATATTTTCATATAAGATTAAAGCGGTGGCCCAACTACAAATTTTAGACCATCCTGCAGTTTTCGGCAAAGAGCTCCCAATACGTACGTTACGCTCGTAAATATTCCAAATATAAATAAATGTAACATCAGTAAGTATTTAGAGGCCCCTGAGTTGCGCGAGGCCACCCGTTATAAATACTGATGACTAAAAAAATAATAAAAAAGGTTTATAAAGGTCTGCTATTCCCCCCTCTTAAAAACCATAGTTGCATTTGGGCTCTATCTATATACCAGGCTTCTGGCAACATTGGCGCCCCCCAGTGCAGTGTTAACTGTGGTGTAGCTACGCTACTGGAGTAAAGGTACCCTAAAGTTAATTAAAACTGGGCAGTCCTTAGTTTTTTTTTTAAATGTGCTTTAATATGACGAAAGTATGATAGAGTTATGTTTGATTACAGAGATGGGACATTTATATATAAATATTACAGTTTTTTAAATATGCTGTTACTTTTTTATTTTCAGTCTAGAAATACATCTTTAAATAATTTTTTTTTTTGAATTGATATATTGACATGTGTGACATTGTATTTGACGATTGGTCTCAATTAAGATTTTCCAATACAAGTTAATGTAAGTGAGTCATAAAACCCAGATTTCTACAAATTCATCTTTAATTACTTTAATCGCATATTTAAGATGCAGTATGGGTCTTGAAAAGTCAGATGTTATTAAAAATGAAACAAAAGATCTAGGTCCATAATTGTATAAAAAAGTGATGAAGGATCTCTGCTTAGAAAACGTCGAATAGAAAATTTTAGCATAATATTTTACAAAAAAAGTGTGTTGAAAAGTAAATAAGACACTTTAAACTATTTTAGATTTTAACTTTTATTCGCAACTTGTAACATATGTTTCGCTAACACTGTAGCTTCCTCAGACAAACGGTATTTAAACTAACAATTTGCCAAATGAGCTTGATTTTTATAAAACATATTTGTAGGTAAAAGCTTTTATGCCCTACGAGAGTCCTAAATAACATCTAGACGGAAATTTCTAATAAAATAGGTTTAAAAGAGGTGAATTATCCATATCTCAATGGTCGTTTAAGAGATACTGGGTGTTTTTACTTTTCTTAATTTCCGTAGACTCTAAAAGTGACAATTGTTAACTTTTTAATTTTTAATTTTCCTTGGAGGCATGGTTATTATCTAACAAATGTTCGGCGTATGCTGAATCTGTTTTATTTTTAATAAAGTTTCTTTTATGTTTTACTAATATCTGTTTAAAAGTTGTCCCAGTCTGGATATACACTTTTGGACATGATCCACAGTTTAATTTATCAACTCCGGATTTATTATTTTTATAAATCTGCTTAGATTATTATTTGTTTTAAATGCAATTTTAATGTTATTTTTACGCAGTATAGAAGCCAGGTAGTACAGGGTAAATTGTTTATTTGATAGTTTTTTTTATTTAAAATATTGTCAATTATTTTGGTATCATATCCATTGTTAACTGCTATATGTTTAATTAGGTTTAATTCTTTTTGAAAATTATCTTTGTTTAAAGCTATATTAATTGATCTGTGTTTCATGCTATGAAATCCTGCTAGTTCTTGTGCTAATGGGTGCATTGATTCATTATTGATTGTTGTGTGGGTATGTGTAGGTTTGTGAAAAATTGAAAATTCATGTTTATTTGCTACGTTTGTTATGTTCAAATCTAAAAAGTTTATAGCCTTGTAGTAAATTGTGAGAAATGAAAAATGTACAGCACCTTTTCAAAAATTCATCATTTGCTTTTCAACTTGAGGGTAGCTTGAGCTCTTTTGCAAGCACCATTAACTGTGTAACAAAATATTCTTTCCCTTTAACTGGTTTCGTAATCCTTATGGTTCCATTTATTAGTGTAATAAATATAAATATCTCAAACCATCCCCAGATTGTGACAGAAAAAAAACCAGTGAATTTTATATGAAAATTTTGAGAAGTGCGTAGCAATTTTTTTGTTTCTGAGATGTTTAGGTTTAAATTTCAACAAAACTCCGTAGCGTATATGTTCGGTGCAATTATTCTAGTGGGCAAGTCGGATATTCAGTCAAAGTTTTCTTTTATAAAAGACCTGTTGTGTTTAAAAATAGACAAACTTAATTGTATAAGACAATGTGATAAAGTCAGAAATCAAAAAAAAATCGAAATAAAAATACTTACATTCATAAAATTCTCATAACAATATACTTTTACGTGGAAAATTTTTTTCGCTATCGATAAGTAAAACTGAGAGGTAAACGCGCTAGATCGGAGCCGGACTCACTTGCTATTTAATATGTCTTTAGTCACGAGATTTTTAAAATAATATAGAATAGCTACACAATAAAAAACATATGCAATATTAATTACACAATTACAGCAAAACATTATTAAATTGCACACCCACATTACTTTATAAATAAATGTATTTGAATATTTTTTGTAATATAAATTTCGTTCATCTATAGGAAAATGCTCTTGGTAATTTAAATATCTGCCTTAATATAAAATTCTCTTGCTGTGTCAGATATTGTATATTTTAACTTAACATATTGCCAGTTGAACCTTTTTAAAAATAATATTTTGTTATCCATGCCAAAATATTTCGAATCGCTGTTCACAAGAATATTTTCCATATATTTTTCTTACTAAAAAACCATTTTCATTAAATTATTTCACTAATATATATACAAATCGTATCGATCGTACATAAAAATACGTTCGACTTTTCTCTTTGGGCATACATTAGATTTATGTAAACGTCTAGTAGTTGAAATCAAATAAAAAAAGATGAGAGTTTTAACAGATTTTTAAGTATTCCTTAGAAAAATATGTTTAAGGAAAAACAACATTTTGCAAGTTTTTAGAAAATTTAGTCTAGTTATTCATAAACAAAGACATTTTTCCGATTACTCCATCATTATTGATAGTTATAAATATATAACCTAACTAATATATTAAACAAAACCTTTGTTTAATAAATTATTTATGTTTATACATTTTTATATTGGTTGACAGGTGAATTAGCAATCAAAATCGGGAAACATAAATGCTATTTTGAGGCCTTAAACGTGATTAACCAGAAAAAACTCAGCATTTATTATTAAAAAAACTCGGATGAACATTTTAAATTTATAAATGTATTTATTTATTCAATTTGTTTCTTTCTAAAGTAAGGAAGCCTAATGGCAGTTTTATATTGAAGGCGGATTTTTTTGTAGTTTGTCCCGGATCCTCTGGAAGGTGGAAATTCTGAACGGAAAAAATTACTATTTACTAATTCGGTTCAACATATGCGACCAATTTCATAGTTTGCATGACCATGTTCAGGTTGTCCGGGTGTATATATCAAAATAATGTCTGTGTTGAAAATAACTAAACAATTCATAGATTACGAAAGCGCTGTTGGAAACTCAGCTATTTTTGTTGCAACTATGGCTCAAACTTAAAAAAGAATTCTAGGGCAGGCACTAAAATTAAAATTGATTTTCCTGAATACGAAAAGCCTGTAAATCGTCAACTTTTAGATAGTGGGTGGCAAAACTTGACTATTTTTTAAGTGATAAACCAGGCGGCTTATTTACCTTTTCTCATTTTTTTTCATTAATTTATTTATATAACAACATTTAGTTGGTTTAAAATAAAAAAAATAATTTCTTTACGTAAAAGTTTTCAATTCATTTTAGACAATCACGTATTTAAGAAAATTATCGAGAAAAGTAAACCTTTAAACCTTTTTTTGTTGATTTTTACTCCTTCACGGCTGCAAAAATACAATGTGTTTTCATTCCGGGTGTACATCCGTTCACTACTGTCGTTCTGAAAAGAACAGTTTTGCTGACGATTCGCCAAAATCACATTTGGCATTTTTCCTTTCTCGCGTCCGAATAGAGACCCTATTCGGACGGAATTCATTAGAAACATAGAAAAATATGGCAAATAACTCGCCATTTTGTAAAGTAATTTTACTATAAACTAACGGCAATTAATACTTCATGCATTTAAATCTTTAAGTTTGATTTACAACATTGTTAAATGGGTACTTGCTAAAATAAATACATATTTAATAAGCTTCTTTTAATGCGTATGAATATCGAAATGGCATTATTAGATTTATAGGCAAAATATAGTCCTAGCATAGTTATTATCGTAAAACTTAAATTCCAGATTATTTTTGTTGGTATTGCATTCTGTAAAAAAATGTCAGAATAATTTTTTAATATATAATGAAATGTTTATGTAGTATTTCATGTTTTTACACTTTTTGTTATTAAATTTCCTAGGAATTTTAAAGGTAGAATATATCCAAAATTTGAGGAAAATATGGGGTCCTACTTTCTTTAAAATATAAAAAAATGTCTTGATAACATAGTACGTCTTGACTCTCCCGTTGTATTTTGTACTTCAAGAAGACCTTATCAGAACTATTTAAAGAAAAAGGAGAAATTCGAAACTAAACAAGATGCGTAAGTTTTCGCTTTACCATCGTGTATTAGACCTCAAAAAGACCTTATCAGAGCCATTTAAATAAAAATTCCAGTACATTTTACTTTAAAATTAAACAACATCCGTAAATTTTAACTTTACTATTGCATTTTGTACCTAAAGAAGACCTTATCGAAACAATTTCAAGAAATATCCAGAACATTCTATTTAAAAATTAACAAAGATTGGTGAGTTTTCACTACTTAATGGCGTTTAGTATCTCAAGAAAACATCAGGACAGATATTTTCACGAACCTTCTAGAAAGTGGTTTTATAAAGTGTTTTTAAAGAAAAATAGTATATAGAGATAAAATTATAAATACTATAAATAAACAATTTGCTTGCCTAATACCAGACAACAATCGGCTTAAGTGAACAAACAAATAAAGAAGATTGAAGAACAACTCAACAAATGATATGTGGAACTTGTTCTTATGAAGAAGTGAGCCTACCAAGAATCTAAGAGAAAACAAAATAGAGAAGTTGAAGAGACCAAAACACAGCAAGAACAACCGGGTATGCTAAAATACTTTCAAGATTTGAAAGCCAAAAAGAAAAACAGGATGAAGAAGCTAAAAGACAAAAAGAAAAAGACGATGAAAAAACCTGAAAAACAAGAAGAACAGGATCGGCTCGAGAAGATTTTAATTGACGAAGAGGCCAAAAGACAAAAAGAAAAAGAAAGAAGGAACCAAAAGAAAAAAAGATATATAGAAAGAAGAGGACAAAAGGCAATGAGAACAAGAAATTCGTGAAACTATTGGTTGGACCCAAGAAGAAAAAGCTATTTCTTTAATAGTCTCTTTCAGAGGACTGGAATTGAATTTATCAGAAAGCATTCCGGCGATTCATTAACAAAACTATCAGTAACTGGCTCATTCATTAGACCTTTGATTCGGAGATCAGTACAAACAAGAGATATACAGAACCCAGGTTAAGAATGGGACACAAAACCTAGCGAGTACCGTCAAAAATTTGGTTTTATGCAGTCTCTATATTTGTAAATGGAGTACGTGATCCCAAAATTAAAGGAAGTTTATAAACGGTCAAGTTTAGCAAAAGTTCGTACTTTAGTGTTGTTGCTGTGGAAGACCCAACCTATGATATGCAGAAATGTATGCGAAAAGGATTTGAGGCAGTTCTAGGCGAGGTACGAGGAATTCTAGACGTTAAGCCTCATAAACAGTAAAACAGCTGAATAGAATGTTTCCATTGCCATAAAATTCGACACATCCGAGGAGAATGAGAATATCGTCGCCAAGAAGAACTATGCCATACAGCCTGATAACTAGGCAGAGAAAATGACGAATGCTGACTGAACAAAGTTTGATAGTAATGGAAGTAGAGAACGGAAAATCAATGTGGATTACGATTGTTGATATTGACCGGGCTTTTACAAATTTGTTAATTGCTGTTTAATTAAACTTCGTTGTAAAGTTTAACAAATTTTCGATTTCGAATTTACTTCTTTATTCAATATTATAATGTAACTCAAATGCAATTAAAATTATTTAAAAATTCATGATTTTCAAATTGAGGGCAATATGCATTTATTGTTTTATACAAATTCATTAAAATTATCGTTATTTAATATTTCGAAAATAACATATGCCAAATCGTATATAACATTTTCTAGATATATTTTGTTTTTGCTTCTGAAGTCAACAAAAATATAGTTGAGAGTAAGTGACTATTTTGGGAAGTAGAGAAGAATACCAACTAGAAAAATAAACGTTACATCTTCTGTGCTTGCATAACTAGTACTAATGATACATTCTATAAAACTAATATTTGGGATACAAGAGGACAACAGAATTACGAAAATCTTGGAATTGAATAAAAAGTACAATCAGTTAAAATAAAATAATAAGTCATATAGATTAATTCTTTTCAGTTCAACGCAATTAGCATACAAAACGTTAAATGACTTATGTAAACAGATTTGCAGGTTTCAACAAATAATTTTAGTTCTTCTACAAAAATTCAGAATTTTCTATGGACAAAGTGCAAATTTAATTTAGATAGTTGTTAATATAGTTATAATATTATTAAATCCGCCCATAATCTTTGCCATCAAATTAACAGTTATATACCCCAAGTAGCATTTTTAGTACTGAATACGTCAATGTTATCACAAGTATTTTCATTGAAGTAACCGGAACTTGATGTTGCCCGTTCTGTTTAAGCTGAAACTACGTAGTCATTACCAAAAATGGGGAACCATTTTAGGGTAACTATTTCGTGAATAACATGTAACTGTGACTTTCTATTTACGTAGGTAGTACGGAATTGTGTAGTTCCATTTAAGTAGCCAAATAGTAATCATTTACCCTATTCGTCACTTCCTTATTTCTGTCTTTATTTAATCCGTTTTAAAAATATATATGGTTCGTTTTAATACAAACAAAACAGTTATGACGACTACAAACACTCAAATTGATAATATGGTATAGAGCGTATAGAATACGTTATTGGTATTTGAGGTAGGATACATACGTTTCACTTAGTTTTCTAGCTATGCTAAGGACCTAAAATTAAAACGCAAGCAATTTATCTGGTGAATATGCTGATGATAGGCGTAAAAAAGTTACGCGCCTTAAAAAATCGTTAATTTTCAATACATTTTGGTCAAATATATTGGCCAATTTAAATCTCAAAAATATAATTTTGGACTTTGGTTTAAATAATTATTATAAAGAGTAAATCGTTTTTTAACGTAATGTTTAATTTGTATGCATTTTTAATCTTTATACTCACAAAAACAAACATCATAGCTAAATATTTATAGGGGAGATGAAAATAAACAACGGCGTTCTATTGGACTTTTACTTTTAGGTTGGCTACATTTCTTTACTGAGAAAATTACTATAAGTGTCTACGACTGCTCCCATACGCTTTTATAGTACGGTGGACGCACATACCGGTTTGCTTAATACGCGCAAGTATATCATTTCGTTTGGTGTTTGCCACTAGGTTTCTGACGAGCGGCCAGCGACAATACTACAAATGCATTAAATTTACCATTATTATTGATAATTTTTAATCAAATGAATTAGATTTAATATTGAAAAGATTTCATATTGAAAATTAGTATATTGTATTGATTTTTAAAGTGTGTTAAAAATAATTTTCCAGGTTTTTTTTGAGGAAGAGGCACTTCCCCTACTTTTTCCGAATAGCCGCCACTGCATTAAACCTATCCTGTATATTATTACCAAGCGGTTACGATTTGGGAACATTCCGCCGGTTCTTTAAAATTTAATGCGTTGTGTCGTAACATGTGGGGAATTGCGATACTTGAGTCACTACCTTAATTCTGTCATCTATCAAAACCATAACCCTTTGTTTCGTTTTTATTTCTTGTTTCCTTAAAATACCGCTTTAGGTTGTTTTGTTCAAGTATCACATAATCAAGTTGTGATATTTTTAATTTTCTATTAAATGTGGCTGAGTCACGAAAGCTACTTTTTTTCTTATGGTATGTGAAGCTATTGTGAAACATTTTAACTTGTTACTCGTAGACGATAACACAACACATACACAACTAATTAATAGCTGTAGGTCGAATTACAATGACTTTATAAGGACAGCGGCGACAATAGAAGCCCACCCGCCAAATTGATGCAAAATTTCTAAAGGTTTAAATAGGGACACCCATTATTATAGTTTTTCGCAAAATATGACTAAATTATTTTTATATTGACAACCCCTGTAATGTATTACTTTAATAAACTATTCGAATTATCTAATACAAACTTACTTTTTCATTTAGATTTTTTACAAATAACAATGTTTGTGCAAGCGATTAATGAGAGTTGTCTGCCAAGTGAATTTAGTAATGTAATATGTACTAAAGAAGACCTACATAAAGTTTCTTGTATGCTAATCTTAGAGAGCTTTTACCTCAAATTGAGATGCTGAATGAAGTAAAATATACACTAAGACATGAAACATTATTGTCTTTTACAGCAAAATAAAACCAAAATATAACAATCTTGGAGTAAACTTGAGCTTATGACATCTACGGTCATAGTCATTTACACATTCGTCACAGACCCTTTATAATTACAAGCAAAAACAGGTGAACCAGGCTTAAATACATTTCTCTATATGGCCAATGGCTGAGAACTTCTTATTTGAATCAATATTCATTTTAATAATCACAAAAACTAATAAAATGAGACACTAAAACAACAAACCTCATCAGAAACCCACGTAGGCGAAAAGTAAACAAAGCAATTTTAGCAGCAATATGGCCGAACCAATCGTCAATTGGTTACTCTATTGTTGCCACTGTCCTTATAAAATTACCGACCGAATCTCGTATCAGCGCTCTCTATCTACGGAACCTCTAGTACAAGAGCTAATAGTTTACTTGTAAGTAATTACTGTAATTCTTGCAAGTTGCAACAGAAAAATAACGACTGGTAACAGCCAGTTAAAAGTAGCAGTAGACAATAACTTTTTCTGGTCTGCAACGACTAGTTTTACTTTATAGTAATACGTTATAGGAGTACATTTAACAGAAATGGAGTAGAATCTACAATGTTCAAGAAGGTACTGATACTTAAAAGTTGTAATCAGATTAGAAACAGTAACTTTGAATAATTACTATTATGTCACGGAAAAGAGATGACGACCTTGGGGTCAATTCCTTAAGTAGTTGCTTGGCAATAGTTATTATATAGTAACTTTACATGAAAAATTACTGGAAAGTATTATTCGCAGTAACAAATACATATATAACACTGAAACGTGAAACCTAAAGTGTTTGTTGATATATAGTAGGATTATTAGTAATTAATACGTAAAAACTCATAAAGAGTAGTAGTGGAAACGGTTGTAGCTACTTTAGTGCTAGCTGGGACTGACCATAATTTGATGTACTACTCTGGACTCTGACGGTATTACCTTATATAGTTCAGATAATAAAATCATAACGGAAGTTTCAAGGTAATAAAAAATTAAATTTGATGAAGTAATGTCTTGGCGCTAAACCGATATTTCTATTTCAAGCATTATTTCGAGGAGAACATTATATAATAATTAATAATTATTTTATTTACAATAAAACACCATATAAATAGAGAAGTACAATGCTTATCTCAAATACTCACAAGAACGTTTTAATTAAGGACCGCTTGACTTTTGTAAATTTTTAGGTTCAATTACATTACGAACAGCCGCTATTTCGAAAAGGGATAATTTTATTGTCCTCGCATTAAGGACATGCATTTAGATTCCAACGTACATCTTGAAATATTTTATCCCGAGTTATGCACAAAAAATGAGCATTTAGTCCGTTATTGATCTGTCTATATTTTGATTCATTAAAAATAAGACATATTACTCTACATAAAAAGATATTTTTTAAAGTAAATTTTATCCAAAAATATTATTATCTAGTTTCAAATCAAAAGACAAAACTTTAACTTGTTTTGCAAACATTACACATCTGTCATTAATAAGTGTTTAGATTTTGCCGAAAATTATAAAAAAAGATCTATTAGGTAACACGAGCCAGTTTTCTCCAATTAATAATTGACTTTAAAATATGTTTTTTTATATTTTGATATAGATTGATGACACTTGTTAATTGATTACGCAGTTGTTCAGTACCAATGACCACCATGTAAATGAAATTTACATTACATTTAGCCCAAGATATTTTCAAACATAAATGCAGGCAGAGCAAAAGAAACAAGAAAGCAGAATTTTTTTTTGAAACACAAAAAAAAATAAAATATAATAAAATATTTAAAAAAAAATATAACCAACTTTAAAAAAAGTTAAGTAAAACATAATATTTTATGTATTGCTTAAATATAGATATTTTGAAGTCGACGCCCAAAGCAGCCTCACCCAGCGATTACAAGATATAATTAATATATTTTATATTACATTACAATATAAACCAAATATATAGCTAGCCTTATATCTTTTAAAACTGATGCCCGAATCACTCGCTCTCAAGGGCGTTTTGTGACTTCTCATAGGACATTTACAAACAGACCAATAACGAACTCGCATTTCGACACATGCTCAGAAATATTCTGGGGTCTTGCAACTGTTGGCTAGGTTAGTGCATGAAGATTATATTGACGGGCGTGATATAGAAGATATACCTCTGTAAACTAAATGTAAACTATAAAACAACTCCAACCCCCGTGAATAACATATTAAAATCTGTATTAGGGTAGTAAGTTTAAGGTTACTAGTGAGTATAGGTAATACGTTTACGTATATATTTTTTTATATTTTAATATAGATTAGTCTTTATTTGAGCGCCGACTTCAAAATGTCTATATTTAAGGAGAAAATAAAATATTATTTATTATAATTATAGTATATGTATATCCAATTGTATATAACATAATACAAAAAACGTCGAAGTGAGAAGTAAACGACACTATTAAAATTAGATTTTATAATATATACTAAAGAAAAATAAATGAAATAATTTAAATGTTAATATCAGAGCTGTTTACCTAGTTAATTTTTGTATAGTGTCCTTTAATATAAATTACTGTCACATATTTCTTTTGCCACCATCTGTATACATACATAAAAAATCATATTGAGTAAAATACTAGATTTTGAGGTTGCATATTTTCATCGTCACCTTGCATACATAAAATTACATAAGGGGATAGCGAAAGTAATACCGTTAAGCAATTGGGTTGCATGTGTATTACACATCTCAATGCTTTAGTTTGAAAAGGGTATTAAAAAAATGTAATTTTATTTATAAATTTTTTTTTTTTAACTCGGTTAAAAATTTACTGATTTTCCAAAAATCGTAAAGAAAAATCATCATACTTTTACTCTGGATATTTTTTGTTAATCGGTCAGTACGCGTTTTAGAGTTACTCCAATGCTCTCTTAAAAGCCAAACATCGGTGGTTTGTCTACCACAGAAAATTCGCGCTCAGTGTGGACGTGTTTTGATAAACATATTTGTTATTTAACACTTTAACTGCACTCCATGCTACATTGTGTTAAAGCAAACCATCTATTGGTGGTCTATGAAAGCAAATTTCTTGCTCAATTTGGACGTGTTTTGATATATATATATATATATATATATATATATATATATATATATATATATACATACGATTTGTTTTATCTGTAGTGCCTTTTTAATAATGCAGGTATTCCGTGCGGCTTCGGCTTGCATTATTTAACAAATTTTTAATAAATTTAAAACAGAACTCAAATCTATACCTCGCATGCATAGAGTGTATATTAACACAATCATCTATCAATTATTAAAATAATGTTGATATGTACCGGGTTGTCATACGACAACACATCGAAAGCCATTTCAGTATATTAACCTAATATATTCTAATATCATTGGTAGAATCTGATATATAAAATTGTCGCCAACCGTTCGATATGCATGTTGTATAAAGTAAAATAGTTTATTGATTTTGACAATACTATGAACGTGAAAATTTGGCAATTTGTACCTTTTGAAATAATTTTACATTTTGAGGTAAGATAGAAATATTAATTTCATAAAAGAATAATTTATATTTATTCTCTTATCTTGTGATACTCTCATTGTATGCGATAATCTAGGGCGTCTATAACCGCTATTAAATTAAATTAGCCTAGCTGGATCACAGCTGGGACTTAGCATAAAAGACGACAAAACCAAATTCATGATATTTGGGAGAGAACGCTACGAGAATAGACGCTCAATGGACCCTTGATTGAAAGAGTTGTAGTATTTAGGATGCATGGTCACGGAGAATCTGGATCTTGAAATCGAAATAAAATCGGTATTTTTTGAAGTAGCGATCTAATCCACAAATTGTGTCAATATATGGTTATTTGTTATATCTGGTCGATTCTGTTATATAAGGTGGAGATCGAGACATTAAAAGGGAGCACATTAAATAAATTAAAAGCATTTAAGATGTGAATTTACCAAAGAATAATACAAGTTCCGTGGACTGATTTACTCACCAATGAAGAAGTGCCGAGACGAGCTAAGAAGAAAAGAACCATACTATTCCACAGATTTGCTTATAAAGGGCACATAGTAAGGAAGAAAAATACGTTAATTTATTGTTATAGGAATAGAGAAGTGTGATCCAATTTAGTTCGATAAAATCTCGTTTAGTAACACATATTTCTACTTATGCCACACTTAATGTATGGGCATAATTTAAAATAAATTAAATAAGTAGTTTCTACAGTGCCACATCGCCATTTTGTTCCGTCATGCTGAATTCGTACCAGTTTATCTCTTTATAATATTAAATTTTTGTGCAAAATTTAAAATCGATCGAATAAGAAGATTTACTTTTTGAATTGTTGAACATTTTATAAGGTTGCCATTTTGTTTTGCTACCTTGGATTCACACCAAAAAATTACCAGTTTATTCCTATAATCATTATTTTGTGCAAAATTTGAGGTAAATTGGATAATAAGTAATTCAGTAATAATTTTTTGAGGTTTTGCTAGGCCACCATCTTGTTGTACTAACCTGCTGGACACTCGAACTGCATAACGTAATTTTTTGGGGTATTTTTAACGTTCGATATTTCAAAAACGGTAAGCTAAATTCAAATGCGGTTTTCGACGTCAGCTTACTCAAGGTGTGTAGATTACAAACTCGACTGGTGGATCGCCAGATATGATGGGAAAAGGTTTGTACAGGGTGTAAACTAAAACTCTGCATTTTTTACAAAATTTCATTTAACGATATTTTTTACAAAACAATATTTTATTTATTGTCATATACACCAAAATAATCTATGATTAGATACAAAAAAACAATTTCTCCCGTTTTTTGAAACTGTCATTTTTTCGGAATATACAGGGGATTTTCAAAAATTTGTACATGGGTTCACAAACAAAATCCCAACTCACTAGTGATAACTCAAATCAAGCTCACTGTGGTATTGTTTTCATTATTTATGACACTGCTATTAGGAAAAAATACAATAATATTATACAGGGGTCTAAAAAAGCTTACAGTTGATTTAATTATTAAAATTTCATGATTTTGCACATTTTTATGCATTGAACATTGAAAACTAAAGAAAGTATAATAAAACGTAAAAATTTTCAATCCCGTTAGTTGATTTACATAAATTAGAGTATTTTACCGAAACGGTTTTTTAAATTCCATCCTAACCTCACTTCCAAAGAAATTAGCGGTGCAAATGTATAGCGCTACTTTTCAACAATATTGTAAAGTGTTTTTTGAATATATTCGATTTTTTAGAACTGAATGATTATTATAACGAAATTGTAGCATTATTATACCTGGAAAGCAAGTACCAGTAGCGTTTTATAATAATTTCATAATTATACCGGGTGGCCAAATAAGCGTGCAATGTACTGTATCTCGGAAACTACTGATTTTAGAAACTTGCTGTAAAATTTTTTTTAACTATAGTGGCCAAATAAATGCTGGTAAAAATTTTTGAGTTTCTAAGATGACCGCTAGGGGGCGTAACAGCAAATGAAAAATACATAGAAATGCCGATTTTCGCTGGATTTTTTATTATTTCCGCTAAATTGTAAGATGGAAGGTTTATGGCCTGTGCACCGTCTAATCTTAGTTGGCGTTGCGATAAAAATGTCATGGATTCCATGGATACGACAAAATGCTTAATTGGATATTCTTCCTTGTTTGTCATTTTGACGTACTGTTTCTTAAACTCATATTTTTACATTTTACTTCGTGATTTTACCTTTTATTGATTTTTATTTTGTTTGTTTTTTGTGTATTTAATTCATATCTTCTCGATGCGGAGACTAACTGCTGCCGAAAGGCAAAATGCCCTTAGGCTCTTGGACCAAGGCATGTCTCAGCAAGAAGTCGCAAATTTATATAATGTGAACCAAAGTCAAATTTCGCGGCTAAAAACAAGATTTGAAAATACGGGAAACGACGCATATCGGCACGGTGGTGGTTGGGTGAGGAAAATTAGACGAAGGGCAGAAATAAATTTAGTACGTAATACGCGCCAACAAAGAACGAAGTGTTCCAGGAAATTGAACGATGAGCTGCGTCGTACAGCTGAAGTGCATGTTTCTGATCGTACTGTAAGGAGGACATTAAACAGAAACAATTTGAGGTAAAACTGTATCATAGCAAGCATTAAATTTGCAAGGTCCAATTTTTATCTACATTTAAAAAAATCTTATTCAAGAAATTCCCAAACCATGAGTATATGGAAATATCTGTAACATCGAAAGCAATTTATTATTACAAGTAGAGGTCAACAAGTACGAACTAAAAAATAAAATCAAACAAATTTTTTAGAGCACGACGTAGAGCGAAGTGTCCTCGTTTGCTACCACCTCATCGTGCAGCATGGTTAGCATGGGCCCAAGAACATCGAGATTGGACCATCAATGAGTGGAGAAACTGTTTTTTTTGCGACGAAACAAGGTTCAACCTCATTCATTCGGATGGTAGAATTCTTGTTTGGAGAGAGCCGAATGAAAGGTATGACGAGGAAAACATGGCACCTCAAGAAGCCTTTGGAGGCGGAGGCATTACAGTTTGGGCGGGGGTAATATGCAATGGGAAGTCTGATATTTTCACTACCAGACAAACAGTTAATGCTATAGTCTATAGGGACGATATCATACTTCCCATTGTCGTGTCATTTGCCGCAAATTATGGACACGATTTTCTTTTGGTCGACGATAACGCACGGCCTCATCGAGCGCAAATTGTAACGGAGGCTTTGCAGGTCAATAATATAAATCGTATGAATTGGCCTGCAAAGTCTCCGGATTTGAATATTATAGAGAATGTGTGGTCGCATTTAAAATTATTAGTGAGATCAAGAGATGTTGCCCCAGAAACCTTGAACGAGCTGTCCGAAGCCATACAAGAGGAATGGAACAACGTCCCCCTAGATTTCATTAATAATTTAGTGCACAGCATGTTTCGGAGATGCCGTGAAGTTATTCGTCTGCGAGGAGGGCCAACCAAATATTAACATGGTTACGTTTCTTTTCTTTCTTCTCCTTTCTCTTATCCCAATCCTACAAGGGTTATTTTTTGTTTTTTTAAGGTGTCTAAAAATGTGCCATCGTAGTTAGGTACACTCAAACTATCCAGGGTTTTTCACATCTTATAGTACTGTACAAGGAGGTACCAAGAATGTTATCACGAGTATCAAATACCTCCACTGGTACCGACTTTCATGACCATCAGATTTTGTTTCCTATTCTAAACTTTTTCTTCGCTGTAGTTGAATTAGGTTAACAAATAATTGTTTATTATATTTTAGAATTTTAGAGTTGAATACAGGTATACTATACTATACCTGTGGGTATTATAATATTGAGTGGAATCCAATATGTTACAATATACAGGGTATTGAAAGATGCTTAGTTGGGTTATGGATCAAGTTATAAATGCAAGCTATAGTCCTGTCGATGTTTCGTTTTATTTTCAAGACACTATAAGATCTTCAAAATTGTTGTAACATTTTAAAAACCTTATATAATTAATTTAAAAGTAATCCAGGTGCGATTACTACCTTGGTTACTACACTAATTATTATTAACGTCTTTGAATGTCCTGAAGATCCCTTAAAATAAAGCGAAACGTACAGGTATCTAACAGCTTTCATTTATAACTCGGTCCTACATACCTCAAGTAAGCACCTTTCATAAATTCTCTTCGATCGTTGAAGGAATAAAAATATTATTTAATATACAGGGTGCTTCATAAAAAATCTAGAATTTACCGCTAATTTTTAATTGAAGCGGACCTGATAGAACATGTCTCCTTATGTGAGTAACCAAATTCTTACTAAGACTAAGGTCTGCTGTTTAGTTCGCCAGAAACCATCACCATGAGACACTCTGTAAAACTACGAAATTCCTATAAAACGCTACTGGTACCTGTTTTATAGGTATAATAATGCTAGAATTTCGTTATAATAATTATTCAGTTCTAAAAAGTCAAATGGATTTAAAAAACACTCTACAATATTGTCAAAAAGCAACACTGTCCATTTGTGCCGCTACTTTCTCCCAAAGTGAGGTTAGGATGGAATATAAAAAACCGTTTCGGTGAAAGACTCTAATTTATGTAAATCAAGTAACGAGATTGAAAATGTTTACGTTTTATTATACTTTCTTTAGTTTTCAATGTTCAATGCATAAAAATGTGCAAAATCATGAAATTTTAATAATTAAATCAACTGTAAGCTTTTTTAGACCCCTGTATAATATTATTGTATTTTTTCCTAATAGCAGTGTCATAAATAATGAAAACAATACCACAGTGAGCTTGATTTGAGTTATCACTAGTGAGCTGTTACGCCCCCTAGCGGTCATCTTATAAACTCAAAAATTTTTTTCAGCATTTATTTGGCCACTATAGTTAAAAAAAATTTTACAGCAAGTTTCTAAAATCAGTAGTTTCCGAGATACAGTACATTGTACGCTTATTTGGCCACCCGGTATAATTATGAAATTATTATAAAACGCTACTGGTACTTGCTTTCCAGGTATAATAATGCTACAATTTCGTTATAATAATCATTCAGTTCTAAAAAATCGAATATATCCAAAAAACACTTTACAATATTGTTGAAAAGTAGCGCTATACATTTGCACCGCTAATTTCTTTGGAAGTGAGGTTAGGATGGAATTTAAAAAACCTTTTCGGTAAAATACTCTAATTTATGTAAATCAACTAACGGGATTGAAAATTTTTACGTTTTATTATACTTTCTTTAGTTTTCAATGTTCAATGCATAAAAATGTGCAAAATCATGAAATTTTAATAATTAAATCAGCTGTAAGCTTTTTTAGACCCCTGTATAATATTATTGTATTTTTTCCTAATAGCAGTGTCATAAATAATGAAAACAATACCACAGTGAGCTTGATTTGAGTTATCACTAGTGAGTTGGGATTTTGTTTGTGAACCCATGTACAAATTTTTGAAAATCCCCTGTATATTCCGAAAAAATGGCAATTTCAAAAAACGGGAGAAATTGTTTTTTTGTATCTAATCATAGATTATTTTGGTGTATATGACAATAAATAAAATATTGTTTTGTAAAAAATATCGTTAAATGAAATTTTGTAAAAAATGCAGAGTTTTAGTTTACACCCTGTACAAACCTTTTCCCATCATATCTGGCGATCCACCAGTCGAGTTTGTAATCTACACACCTTGAGTAAGCTGACGTCGAAAACTGCATTTCAATTTAGCTTACCGTTTTTGAAATATCGAACGTTAAATATACCCCAAAAAATTACGTTATGCAGTTCGAGTGTCCAGCAGGTTATATTAGATTTTCACCAAAAAATATGATATTTGGCATTTAAGAACGCTAAAACGTGAAGATAAACGTTTTATTTGGCCGCCATTTTGTTCCGTCATCTTAAATTCTTACCACAATTAATTATTGCACAAAACTTGAAATCAATCCAATAAGTCGTTTTTTCAGGCACAATTTTCAAATATTTTATTAAGCTGCCATTTTGTTTCACCATCTTGGAATCGTACCAAAACGATATTGAATTTTTACCAAAATATTACCAGGTCATCCCTATATGACCATTAATTTTTGACCAAAATTTGAAGTCAATAGTGCAAATAG
Organism: Kuschelorhynchus macadamiae; assembly: GCA_030620095.1. Lineage (NCBI taxonomy): Eukaryota > Metazoa > Arthropoda > Insecta > Coleoptera > Curculionidae > Kuschelorhynchus > Kuschelorhynchus macadamiae. Next base: position 945,493 of record JAUTXW010002825.1, on the reverse strand, counting down.
TTTTTAAGCTATGTTAAATGGTGATTTTTTTCACTATTACAAACATTTCGTTTGGCCGCCATTTTATTCCACCATACCACAATTATTCCAGTTCATCTCTAGAGCACAATTAATTATTGCACAAAATTTGAAATCATTCCATTAAGTGGTTTTTTCAAGCAAAATTTTTATATATTTTACCAGTTAATTCCTACATAGCATTTGATTTTCGTGCAAAATTTGAAAAAAAATTGGTAAGTGGTCCCTTAGTAATAATTTTTGTAACAACTCATTAGGTCGCCAGTTTGTTTCCCCGTATTGGATTTTTACCAAAATGATACCAGGTCATTCCATGACCATTAATGTTTGACCAAAATTTGAAGTCAATCGGGTAAGTAGTTTTTTAGCTATGTCGCGAACAGACAGACCGACAGACAGACCCCGGAATTGTGGAAAAATATTTTTCAGCACTGAAAACAAAAAGATCTGAAGAAATCTCGGAGGGTGATTTTTTCACAGTTACAATACTTCCCTTTTACGAAGGAAGTAGAAAGCTAAAATTAAAAAAAATATTGTTATTAAAGCAATATTGTTGTCAACTTAATCCAGAAATAAACTATCGCGATCAATTACTTTTGATTCAAACGTTATTACCCCTGTCCGCATAATCCATTGTTTTGCTTGCTAAATCCCACAATGATGCTAATGAAAACATCACTCGTGCCTGAAAACAAAAACTCATTATATTAATGCGCCGGACCATAAAGAGTTGCATTTAATGAATATGGCCACACAATGCAAGTTTTTTTAATATTCGCAAGAGGCGGTTTAGTTTAATCAAACGAAGTTGTTTCGCTAAAAAATGAGGCAATGCTTCTCACCATTAAAAGCTAATTTTCCGCGAACTTAAAATTTTCATTAAAAAAGTTAATTTTAGTTGCACTTTAGAAAAGTGTTTGGGTTTTTTTCTGCTTCTTATAATATGACATAAAGTTATTAAAAGGCTCGTACTTAAACATAATTTATAACCAAGAGGGAATCGTTTTACAGGGTGTTCTAGACAAGAGTAAAGTATGATACGATAAAAAACTTATTGCAACATCAACATTTATTTTAAATATATGACAAGAAACTACTTAAAATTCTATATTATTTTCATAAGACCCACTTTCAAATGTTTTTCGGATATTCATTCAACTAACCAAATTAGCTTAAGTCAAAACGAATTAAACAATTTTGACTTAGCTTTTTGCAATCTTTTCTACCGTCAACTCCCTATACCAAACAGAAGTAAAAGCTTTTCTACTTTCGAAAACAAAATTCTAAAAAAAAATGGACGGTAAGTTGAATTGGTGAGCCAATGCGATAATAAAAACCAATCCCAAAAACCGCAAATTTTTTATTTCCAAATGTTAATGTATCGAAAGTAGATACGAAATATGTTTTTATTATTATTTTTACTATCGAAAATGTTTGTGAAAAAGAAACTGCTCTTCTCGGATTTTTTTTTTGGTGGCATCACAAAGAAGAGTAATCCTGAGGTTTTGCAGTGCACAGCGAACGGGGGGAATATTTTTTTTATTTCTGTAAAAATTGGCATTTTTGACATTCTTTTTAACAGCTTCTATTGGTCCTATAATTTTACTTGCCTGAATGAAGTTCAATACAAAATTGTACGGATATTCTTCTAGCGGTCACTAATAAGGATATTACATTTTAGGTCTCTTTGTATCTAACAAAACGGTTAAAAACTATAATTCAATTTGAAAATTGAATCGTATGTCGTTTGCAAACCGACGTAATACCCAAACAACACGTTTTTGTCAATTCCGTCGGTCTGACTGTTGGCGGCATAGCTGAAAAACTACTTACGCGATTCACTTAAACATTAGGAGTGGCATGGGAATGATCTGGTAACATTTTTGTAAAAATCCAGTATGGCAGAACAAAATGGCAACCTAGTGAAATGTTAAAAAATGATTACTAAGAAAAATCTTTCTTCTGTCATGATTTAACCTACATAAGGAAATTTGTAATACCAAATAAGGTTCAAGAATTAAGAAAAGTAAGAACAGGGATACCAACATATTCAGTTGCAAAGATAAGTACATATATCAACTTTTATATTATAAGTAATTCAAAAAGTAGTAGGCAGGCATACTTGCCATTAAGACAAATATTTAAGGTATTAAGCTGTATCTACCCAACATAAATTTAATTTTTAGCTTTATTGAAATCCTCTGCACACCTTACAAATACTTCTAGATTATTCACTACACAAATGCGTATAAAGTATGTATGAGGATGTTTCGATCTGTTCAAATTTTGGGAGCCTAAATCGATCCAGTTGTAGAGGTTACGAGGTTGATAAAAATCAAATAATCACATTTTTAGACCAGACAAACTATTTCGATGTTCCAAATAATTTATTTATATTTTCAGAATATATGTTATCTTTTTATATTCATTAGGAAATTAACACTAATAATAAAAAAATTTTTGTTCTTAAACTAAAAACTAATCTTTTCTTGGAACAACAAACTGTAAATATTATTAACATAGAATGGATATTTAAATATTGTTGATATTTTTATTCAGCGTAGTTTTGACTTATATTTTCTTACATCGCCACTTTATTCATTTCACAGATGTATACTTTTATTTTTATTTAATTAGCATTCAAATTGTATAGAATTATAATTTCCTAACGAAAAAATAAACACAACTTTTCGTCAAAACGATACGGTATATAAATGTAAAAAAATCAAGGCGATACCCTTTGCAACCCTGGTGTTGATTAAGAATTAATTGTATATAAAAATATAGTTTATTTGTTTAGTATGCCAGATGTATTCTATATTAAATAATGGTAAAAATCTGTAAATAATAATTTCTTTCACATACACTTACGCGAATGATTTGCATCTAAATACAAATGTAATCAAAGTGTAGATAATCACATTCTAACCAAAATTATTACATCCTCGCTTCGTTTGATGTCTACATACCTAGCT